>LJIJ01001254.1:0-51164 GCA_001718145.1 Orchesella cincta
TATCTGTTTGTACATATGTGCATATTGTGCTTATTGAAACCCCGATAATATGGTGAATATGTCTTGCTTGATAAATTTTCGAAAGTTGGTTTAAATGACCCCTGAGGTCACCAAACGATCATGATGGCCAAAAGCATTTATGCCGGATTAAAAACCGTATACGCACTAATAGTAAGTATACCTGGATAGGAACAGGTCCACGCTATACTCTAATTACAAAAATCCGTTTATTTAAAGAGAAACAAATGAGTTGATACCTACGCATTCCTAATGATTTATTTCCAATAATTTCTGGTTGTTGTACCGGATCCACCCTGTGTCAAGTAACAATCCTACAGTAATTATGAAAATCAGCATACCCAATTTCTCATGTACCGCCAGATTCCCGAAAACCCCTTTCGGCTTAGGGAAGTTTTAAAAAGCCAGTTAACCCATGCCAACATTTTTAGAAACTTGGATTCCCATTGGGCCTGGGGGGACAAACCCACCCGTGCCTGGGGACCCCAAAAATAACTCTTTCTGGGAGCTATTTAAATGTTGTAACGCATGTAGCAAGTCGAACGCCAACAACAACCCCCTTCTGCCCTCCAACTGAATAGTAGTTGATAGTTTTAATTTATTTTCGTATTTATCTTGAATATTTATTTTAGAATTAGCAAAGGGACACAAAAATAAATAAAACCAGCACCTCATATCAAGATTTCTTTTCTCTTAAATTTTCGTTTGATATCGAACTCCAATAATAATCAGTGCCCAACTATACTTGGACCAGAAACCAGCAATTTTTGGGAAAACCTTCTATCGAAGATGAAACTTACCGCCGTTGGGATGCGCAACATAGTTGTGCTTATTGGTGAGTAGTCTTATCATTTACTGGTTTAAATGATTTCATAACTTATATCCTGTTTTGTTTATTTTCAGCTCTATGCAACCTGGCTCCGGAAACACAGGCCGGTGCAATCGTAACGCTATTTGTAATAGCACCCTTCTGCAGCATCCTGCTGCTGCTGCCAGCCATACCAACGTGGTGATTACCACAATTGCAGTTTGTTTTGGACTGGATTTTGCTTTTCGCGCTGCAGCTGTTTGGCTTCTTCCAAAAGCTTACCGAAAATGGTGTGTTCGCCCAGCAAATGGTCTTCCTAGTGTTTCCGCAGATGGTAATGGCGTTTTACTAATTAATTTTTATCAAGGAATCGGGAAGCACTTTTTAATTAAAAATTTTATCTTCCTTGCAGTTACAAGACGAGGGGCGAGCCAGCTGTAACTTTTGAGGATTGGCCAAACCCGTTTTCAAGCTCTGTGGAGACCGTAAACCCCCTTTTCTAGAAAATCTTGGATTCTGGGCAAACTCTAATTGTCGTTTTATCCCACATTTGCAGCAAACTGTAGAATTTTAGACACAAATTATTATAATCTCAGATACGCATGCAACATTATATGTATCTGCCTTTGATTCACTATAATATTTAATTTTAAAATGTCATAAAGTTTTATTTTCATGATAATAAATTGAGTGGATTTGGTGATCTGGTGGTTATCAGTTGTATCATGAATCAATTTCCTTTATTTTTCCCTTGTTTTATTGCAATTTCTATTTACGATTCTACAACTCTTCGCCCACTATTATTCTTACGTAACTATTGATGCAATAAACCGCATAGATTTTTAAACTAAGAAAGTTGTCCAATTGTTTTAATTCAGGAAGTTTAACAAATTTAAATATTTAAAATATTGGCCTACATTTTCATTTGGACGATCATAAAAACTACATACAAAAACACAAATTGCCGTTGTTTCCTATAGCTTATGGACTACTCAAACTCCAAATATAATCGAAATACATATAAAAAAAGTATTTTTGACAAATCCTTCGAATTTCTGAGGAAAGCAAACTAGATAATCGCGATGGTTCGTCTGGATTTAGCTGTATTTATTAAGTAGTGTTCCCAATATTGTCGTCATGAACCTAAATAGTCAGGCTGATGTATTCTTATTTTTGTTGCTTATGCAGCTTTCGTAATCCTGACACTGCAAGCTTCTCAACACCAACCCGTATCGAGATATGCTGATTAAGATTTCAACCCCCATATTTTTATCGTACACTAGCTTTCTGGTGGCGTTGGCTGCAATGACAGCCTTTCTTGCAGTAACTGGCACCAGTGCAGTATTATGGCTGATTCGGAAAGCGTACAAAATGTGGCCCAAGAGAAAAAACGTTCCGGAAGCCCTTTCTCGAGTTTTCAGAGAAGGTGTTAGAATGTTGCGTTTTTAACTAGGACTAGGAATTCACAATATTACAATTTACTTAATTACAGGTGGTGGTCAAGTGTCTGCTGCATTTGGGAATATAGTAATGAATACGACAATATTCTTGTTGTTTTATGATTATGATTGGAATTATTAGGATAGTTTTAGGTTGCCAATTGGTAATATATTTTATTGTAAGTTAAGGCCGAATAGGGAGAGAGTGTGAATTTGGATGTTATTGGTTTGCTAGCTTGACTCTCTCTCTGCTTGGATAATATCACCATAATCATGTTCATGAAAAATATAGGTACATAAGATCATACGATTGGTTTGGTGTGCAGCGAGGAGATGACCACATTCCAAAGATGTGAATAATTACATTACGTGCCTAATTAGAATGACTGATTTGAGCAATGACATACGTCACTATGTTGCCTACCGTATAGAAGAAGACTCTAATATGGTTTAAATATACATCCCAATGGAATCAATGGAAATCGAATTGGAGGATTTTATTTGACTTATTTATTTAAATGGTTATCCCAAGTAATATACTATGAGAAATAATGCGGCTGTTGGCTTGGTAGTATTTTGTAAAAATTACTCTGATTTTATTGAAAGTCATTCCACTTCTGCCTGATTATCAACGAATATTTGACGTAGTTGCCGGCTTTCAGATACCACTTTTGCTCACGCTCTTCAAAGGTCTAGCCATGGTCTGGAGATGAAACTCAAACCCACTTAATCTACGCCCGTAGAGCATTCATATGCATGAAATCTTTCTTTTCGTGTTTTGTCAAATGTAATCTTTATTACTTTTGTAAACATTCTGACCTTTTTCATGTTAAAACCTGTGCTAGCAAAAAGGCGTGCTATGAATTATGACTTCATGGTGCTATTGGGGTACAAAGCACAATAAGCACGCAGACGAAACTCAAAGCAGGGTTATGTATTTGCACGAATGCAAAAGATTGGTTTTCCACAAAGAAACCCGAAATTTTAGACATTTAAAAAAAAGCAATCCGGCAAGCAGATTTAATTAACAATAGAGCTGCTTAAATGGCAAAAAGCAGTTTTTCCAAACAGCGCTGATTTGCTTTTTGCCAACGCTGGCTATAGCCCGTATTAATTTTGGATTTACTATAGCTGACAGATCTTTTTTTGCATTATTCTGACTGGTTCATGAATTTGCACTAAAGTCAGAGAACAACTGACTTGCTACATGGTGGTTCTAGAGCCTCCTTCAGGAAAGAAGTATAATCGCTGATATTTTGTCAGTTGATACAGGCTGGTGTGACTGGCCAGCAGTGACACGTTCAAATCATAGCAAGATATGCCACCATAGAACAGCCTAATGCATTTAGCATTACCATGTATTCTGCACTGGTAATGTTAAATGCATTACGCCGCTCTATGGTGGCGTATCTTGTATGATCTAAACGTGTCAATGCTGGTCAGTCGGGCTGGGCTGTGTAGATAGTTATTATACGCGTACACACCTGTACGAAAGGATTTTTTAAATTTGAAATTACGGCCAAGGATGTCAAACTTTTGATGCCTTGGTGTTGTGAAAAAATAGTTATAGAAATTGAACGGGGTTTAAAAAGTGTAAACCATTTTAGATTAAAAGGATTTTGAAATTCAAAGCTGTAATGTTTAATTTTTGAAAGTCTCGCTTTTCTCAGCAAATTTGGATACTAAAGCTAACATTACACCTGCATAGCTAATTATTTTGACATCCAATGATAAATGGACTTCTTTTTATAAAAATCTGCGACTTCTCAAATGAGTCCCCACCCAGTTAAACTGTGTATACATGGGCAATAACAGAAACACAATCGATTGATTGTCAGTTACTACTTTTCAAAAAATATGGAGTAATAGTAGTTTATCGTTAAATTCGCTCTACTATTAAGTAGAAATTAGATAGCTACAAATCATTTTTCATTCGCCTAAGTCAATACGCAATTGTTCAAATATGTTTCTAATATTTTCGTGATGGCGTTTTATTCAATAACCGTATACTTAAATTTGATATTTGACTCTAATGGGTTTTCGTTACACAACTTAAATCAATATTTAAGCGAGGTTTAACAATTTTTGCAAACATTGAGGTAAGGAATTTTTTTATCATACTGCATAAAGTGGTCATTGTGGTGGTCCAGGGAGTATTTCTCTACGGCGAAGTTTTCTGCTGTGGTATAATGTTTCTTAAGTAGGTTTCCATTTCGTGGGTTCTCATTTTCCAAATATCATCATTGGATAAAAAAGCCTACTAAAGGCAGCAGTGGAAGTATTTTAATACAAATCTGCAAACAGCTCATACACATGTTGGTTACATAAAACAATCAAGGTATTCTGAAAAAGTGTTTACGGTTGGAAATTTTTAGAACAACATAGACACAGGAACTATTGTTTCCTAAGGGGTATCATGAGGTACAATATTATATATTATGAATGAAACACGATTCTAAAAACTTTCATCGCGTGTTCTGATGTAAATTCAGGAATCTGAGGGTACAAAAGTATACTGAGCAATCCCGAATTCTGCACCCATGATTCAGGCAACGTGCAAAAGAGCATTATATGGCATTAACAGCTAAAGTTTTTAATGTCATAGTTTTTTTTACAACCTAGCGTCCTAAACAAACCTCCATAATGAAAACCAACAGAAACATGTTTTGTAAACCTTATCAGGACGCTTTACATTAGATGAAATTCTTCACCAACAAATATTCAGCTAATACTATATAAAGGGGGTGGATAACTTAAATTGTCAAAATAGTTCACTTGAGTCAGCTAAAACAAATTGGCTATTTTATAAATATTTTAAAAGTTTACACCAACGTCTTGCAGTCAATTTAAACGAAAATTTGAACTCAAAACTCATTGTTTTTTGCTTCGTTATCCAAAGATAAATAGCAAAAGATGGACATTTTTAAGTATCTGGCGAATTGGCGATACATCGCCTTTCGAGTCTACAAGCATACGGTTTACAATGACGGTACTAGGCACCTATTTCCGTCAGGGCAAATTCAATACAGTAGCAGCAGCATATTGTATATAAAGTAAGTAGTTATGACTGTCTAATTACTTTAGTGTATTCTATGTGTTGTTTGAAGTGTGTGGAAGATCTGGATCATAGATTATTTATAATTTAGTATTTGTATTACTATTTGAAATAAATGATTTGAGTTTTTATTTAAAAAAGGATTAGAACCAATGTACAAAATATAGCGTAACTTGAAACCCCAAGTCGGTAACATTGGAAGCTGATTGGCTGCTGGAAAGCAAGGGTAGCCAGTCACTTAACCCTGTTCTTGCATGCAAAAAAATGTACATGAATCCTTTATTCCAGCGGCCAATCAGCTTCCAATGTTCCCGACTTGAGGTTTTGCAAGTTACGCTACAGTTTGTACACTGATTAGAACGTTTAAAATTGATATCATCAAATGATATCAAATGATATCATTTGTTGTGAATAAAAATCTGATTGACAATCAATTTGTAGCATTTCGGTATGGCAAGCCATGTACACCCAGTTGGAGCGTGTGGGAACTCTTTTGAAAAATTGCAAATTTGTATTTAAAAAGTCGAATTATTATTTGATTTCAATACAAATTGCTATATATGTGTAATTTTGGTTTTGGAATCCTAACTTGCTGAGTAAAGTGCGATGAGTGAAATGTAGTTCAGCTACGTAGGCAGAATTTCATTTCACACCGAAGTTGATAAGATTTATTGGGGAAATGATTTAAGTTCGTTTTGTTTCATACAGATGTTATCACCTTTTAACAGTCTTTTTGTTAATGTTACTGCAAATCAGACACATGCCTAGTTTTCCAACACACCGAATGTACGTGGTTTAATTTTACAAACGGAAATCGAATGCAAATTTTTTAATGGTAAAATCTCAATAATGCAGTTACATAATTTATCTTCAAAAGCTAGACAAACAAAGAAATGTTAAAAATGTCATCCGCTGTTAACTTTCCTTAACAATAATTCATCTTGTCTCAAACTTTAAAAATAAATCTATGGTAATCTTTCCAACTAAAGTAATATAATATGTACAACGTAATACATTGTTTGAAACACGAATAGATGTTTGGATGGAAATTCAATAAATTTTTGAAAAAAATTGCAATTACTTTAAAGCGACAAGAAAAACTGAATGTCGGCTTTAGAAAGACATTTAGTTCACATTTCGAAACCATAATCACGTTTTGTACATGGAGAAGAAGAGAAAGATGCTCTTTATTGATATGCCAAGTATCTTTAGTGTGATTACCCTGCTTCGTTTATTACTGTAATTTAAACTTGTACATGATTTCTAAGTAAATGCAAGGACACAGCCATAAATTTTTACTCATAGTTATAATGTCTGATGATGATAACGATGAGATGAGAATTGAGGTACATGTGAATAAATCAGCGAGATAAGCGGATAAGGATAATGTGGTAGCAATATTTGTACCTTGTACAACAAACCTATCATGACGACTGGCCCATCATGAATCATTATGAGTATACAACACGTAATCAGTGAAATGTTATAATTAGAGTAAATGCTAATGAATGTATCCCCATCATCATCATTGCTATCAAAAACTCATGTTAATGCATGATTCTTTATCATTCATTTACAAGCACAACACATATCATTCGACACAGGTTGATGTTCCAGTTTTCAGTTATAATGTCTGGTCAGATATGCAGTTAAATGAAACTGCATTTGCAAATTTGTTTTGATGGTCGCCCATTGATGACCTTTTTGATGTTGCTATTTAGAGCAAAACACTCAAGCAAAACATTTTTCCTAACTGAATCAATCTTGTATATACAACGAGGTCAAGCAAAGCAAGAGTTCATTTCAAGGTATCTACATCTCATATTCAAAAGCAAATTAAACCATAAGATATTTTCCATCAACGTGCATGAAATGCTTTCAATGCTTTGCATGTATGACTTGCATAGCTGCACCCAATTGGTTTGGAGGCATGCGTTAATGATAATGTAAATAGTTGTGAACCTTTAATCAACTCCGCAAATGGAAAAATTCAGACGGACTTGAACTAATTAATAGTAGCATGAGGGCATTGAGCCCACCAACTACTAAAAACATTTATTGGTCATCTATTACAAAAATTAGGGGTAACGTAAAACCCAAGAAAATTTCAGAGATTATATTTCGAGTATCGTTACAAAAATCAACAGCTGTATCACAACTCTATTGCAGTGAAGCCTGTGCCATCTCACATCCATATGTTCCATATTCTTTCAAAAAATCGTGTTTCAAACACAATTTGTTGCTACAGAGGAAGTTTATAATCACGTTTACTGAATTAATATTGTTCGTCGCTACCACGATAATCAGGCCAGCGTTGTTGGCGTTTTCTGAAGTTCACTGAAACAATGACTGACCAACAAAATACATGAAACGTAAGCAGTCTATTTATTAGCAATCAAATATTCATCACATAGAACTCATTTGCGGTAAAAAATTTGTTGTAGGGGGATATTCACATGTACACTATTCAGGTGGAGGTAGGTGTACATCGATTGCACAAATATTTTTTGGAACATTCTGCATTCCAGGAAGGTTTAGTGGCTAGTTTTATTGCGCAAGAATGCATGATTCATAAAAAACGGGTTTAATTAAAATTGAAAAGTGTCACTTTATCGCTGATAGGTGTTATGGTCCCATACGAATATGATCATTTGTACATCAGTCTGTCACCGGTTTTCGTTTTTAGTGATGTTGATGTTCCATTGTAATTTTTTGCAACAAAATTATCAGCAATCAAGCAAAATACATTTATAATCTTCTACATCATTTTTTTAGTTTCAATGAAAAAGTCATTCTAATTATATATTATTTTGTTGATGTTCAGTTGTCTCATTTTCCCCCGAGCTCGTTTCCAATTCTGCTTTTGAAACTTATTGGTAAATCAGTTGCTAAAAATAATGGGATGAACTTTATGCACGATAAAAACGGTCACACAACTACCTACAGTTTATAACGTGAATGGAAGAGAATTCAGTTTACCTTTTTATATTTTGAATTGGAAACGGTTTTTAAGAAGGGTCAGTAGGTAGAAAGTAATTATTTTTTGCAATTTTTTAAGAACTCAATGTTAATGACCGATCGGGTTTACAGGAAACAATGACAGTATAATTCTATCGAAACCTAAAAATGATTTTGCTGCTAATTTGCTGGAAGAAAGGGGCATCTAACTCTTTTAACAAATGGATGAGCCACGGGATTACAACGTAAAAGCCAACAGCTGAAGGACAATAAACCAACAGGTAACCTTTTTACAATTTGACTTTTGTTTCCTATACAAACTGCATGAGAATCGCACTTGCATATGCATGTCTTCACGTCATATTGTTACTAAATTCAGTGATGCCACGCCGGCTGTCAATTGCTCCGTATAGTGCGTAAAGTCAAAATCATGTAAAACTACCTCATTGTGGAAATCTTTATCTCTATTTCCTTGATGATGACACAAAATCTACAGCTGTGTTTGAAATTATTTGTACTATATGTATGATAAAGTAAACAAATTCTATGAATCTGTCAACAGATAAAAGTATAATGCTAAGAATGTGCAAATGCTACGTGATAAACGTTTTTGACAGGACTTATCGTAGCCGTAGGATTTTACATTACTTAACCAAACCATTTGGTAGATATTGTGGGCTAATTTGAGCCTCACGATTACTAAGCTGTTCAGTGGTTGTGTGGTCCACGGAGAACATTTTTGTTTGTACGCACGTTGTCATAAAACTGTTAACTTCATTTACGTTTCTGCTTTCTTTAAGCATACGTTGACGTTTTAACCTTGCCGTTTCCTAAACTTATCACCAATCATAGTGCACAACCTCCCAGACGCTTGATGTTAATTATATCAATTTGGGCCCTACTTTGGACCCGCAGCTAAAGAAGGGTTGTTACTCATCAAATTTGTTGTAATTTGGATTTTCCACCTTTTTTTGCACTACATTGACTAAAAACTTTTTAATTTCAATGCCAAATCTGATTGGAAAGAAATCTTCATACGGCTAGGTGTCTTATCTTTCATCGCCAATTTTTAAAACTCTAACGGTGGTTCAACTATATAATGTCAAAACAGAAGTTAAACACTTTTTTGACATGATATAATTGTGTTTAATTTTTATAACAAGCTTGAATCATATATTTGATTACGTTCCTTTGGGCAAATAACAAGAATTCTTCTGGTCTATGACTGTACATTTAACAGCTGGAATTATTAAAAAGCCGTTTGTTTTTAACATTAGAAAAGGAAGATATTTTTTAATTTGATTCTCACTTTTATACAAAACGATGAAAAGTAAAATATTTTGTTTTAGATTCAAAGTTAATGGTTAACGCAGTCAAAAAGTTTCATTTCACATTCAATTTGCAAGCAAGGGTTGCAACAATACAACTGTGTTGTTCAAAATTTACAAGCTTAATAAATTTTGTTGTTTACATTTTGTTTAAGCGAACTGGAGCATCGAACCCGGGACTAAACACCTTGGAAAAGACTGTTTCCGTTGATAGTACAAGCAGTCTAGACAACTGATACGAGGAGCTTTTCTCAAATCTATAAAGTGAAAAGCTGAAGGTTTAAAAATGGATTGCGGACACAAGATTTACGACTATTAAATAGGTTTAAATTCCGGCTTCTATGTTTATAAGTTACAATTAACATTTCAACAGATACTGTAGTATACAACAAATCTTATTACGGTCAACTCTCGACATAAGAGCACCCCATTTAAGGGCAACCTCTTGCGTGGGGCACCCTGCGAGCCCGCCCTTCAAATTTCAATGTGTTTTTGACTCCATGTAGGAGCGCCTCCAATTTGGAGCACCTCGCGATAGTAGACAATTTTCCTTTCCCCATTGCCATACACTTCTATGTTAAATTACCTCTTTATATGAGCACCCCCTGCTCCTTCCAAATTTTGACAAATTTAATTGGATTGCTTGAACAAATTTTATGCTTTTTTTAATGTTTTAGGACAAATTTTAGATGAAAAACACAGTGTAAACGCATTTAAAACGCGAAAGTCAATAAATATGTATTTTGGAAGTCTCACTGCTGGTTTTATTGACAACATTACCCTAATTTCTTAAAATACATAACATTTTTGGTATTTCTACATAAGGGACACTCTGTAAAGTGGACAGATTTGATTTCCCCTTGGGGTGCTCTTAAATAGAGAGTTGACTGTATATCAAAATCATACGGTCGCTTTTGTTATATTATATTTGAGTTATTGTACCGTAAACAAAACTTTGATATTGTTATAACATCTAAACGTAATACGTTTTAAAAATTTCATCAAATCAGTTACGTTCAGAATTAGTACTGCACAGGATGAGAAACACTACTGGTATGAAGTTATTAAGCTCAGATAAAGATGATGGTGTTTTCGCGAAAATCTGTCATTTCGTCCTGCAATCAAACGATTAACTTCTTTGTTTTCAACTCTACCACATACAATACAATGTAACTGTATGTAACTGTTAAAACGTAACTAATACTTACGATTTATTGACTATGGAAGTAAGATGTCATCTTGCAAAATGTTACAAAATTAAATGTATGAAGCTTAGGTTATAACGTCTCAATGAAGATAAATCTTCACCAAAAAACAAACTGGAACAAATTGATTTGAAACTTCAATTTGTTTACAGTATATAAATGGCTTATGAAGGAATGCGGACAGTCAGCTAGACTAATTGCAAAATTGTATAGAATACAACCATATTTATATATGTATTTAAATGTAACATAGGATACCTAACCATACGTTTCACGAAATGTTGAGCGATTTCCAGTTGGTTTCTTGCTGGTTGAGTCCAGCAACGAAATATGTTTGACGAAGTATGGAGATCCCCAGAAAGCATAAAAATACGCCCATCTGCATTCCTGTTGTGTAACATTTACGGGTTTCCCCGATTTTACAATTCCCGCAGTGTGTTGAGTTAAAATGAGAAATAACGGAGAAGTCTATAAAAGTTCTTTTGAAGACTTTTTAGAGTTGATTTAGAAGAGAAAAACAACAACAAACTTCAGTCCTGTCAGTCGTACTGAAGAATAACGCGAAGAAAACTTACTTATATACCAATGTTCGAAGACAATACACCAAAAGATAAAACCAGTCAAAAAATACAAAAATAGAAGGTAAGTCAACTTCAAATGTTAACTAAAAAGGTGTTATTTTTGCGGTTGTTTGCATAAGTGAATGGGTGCATAAGTGAAAATTTTCTCTCCAACATAATAATTGCGTTCTTAATATCATGTTGCATTTCAGTTGGAGTTTTTCCTACCTCACACCATCTCCTGCGAGCATTGCACCTAATGGCTCATAGTTAAGGTTCAGACTTGATAATCCCGATTGTAATTTGAAAGTTGACAATAAAGATGGTATGGCAAATGCCGAAAACCGTCCAATTAACTTTTAAACTTTTTTTTTTTAAGTGAAAATTTAACTGGTGAATTCTGTCTTCGGACTCGTGTCTTCGTTTTATCCGATTGTAGACTTGTTTTTTTTGTTTCGTTCGTTCTGTTTCCCCTAGTATTTTCTCCGCTGAGGGCAGCTGTTTTTTTTTGTTTTGTGGGGTGATTTGGATTCACCTGTCTCTGTCTGGCTTTCTAGCATTAAAATAAACGTGAAATACAAAAAAAACTGTTTGTTTGCAAAATTGGACTTAGGATTGGGCAGGCGTGTTGTGTGTGTTGTGTCAGTGGAGTCCACCGGACTCACACCCTGGACTTTACTCTCCGATGAGTAAACGGCCAAGGGTAGACCGAAGCGATCCACCATTGACTCGTGCCCGTGCCCAAAGGACTGGAGAGGTCCCCTTGCCAAGGCTCGACCCCAGCCTATTGGACGGCCAGCGCTGCCTCAAGGGTAAGACGAAATTTAACAAATAGACGTGGGGAACGACCCACCTCTAGTTACTAATCCGTATTACCAACCACCTCTGGTTGAGCAAGCAGCGTATCAAGAGACTCCCCTTGGTGTCTTTCCTCAATTTCCGGAGAGTCGAGTCTCAGAACGCCCCCGAGCGGAAGAAAGAGCTCGGCGTCTTGAGCGGATTCGAGCAGAGTTCGACCTTAGAGAGTACGGCTCCCCTCAATATCAGCCGCCTCCACCTACGAATCCCTAGTACCAAAGCAGTAGTTTAAGTTTAAACCCAGGTAGCACATTTCAGCCGACGCTCGGTGGCCCGACGACGGTCACTCCTATTGGATTACAGTCGGCATCCGAATCCCGAGAAACTCCCGATTTAGGCACTCCACGGTTGCAGTTCAAACCAGAGGTTGGAAGCGCCTTGACCCCCTCCAGACGCGAGACGTTAAAGGTCCAGTGACCTGAACCTTTGACCACCGGAGCACCTTTTAGAGCAGAGGGATTCTCAGAGGAAGAGAGAAAGGAACGTCTGACGCGGAAAGCAGTGGACCAGTTAGTGCCCTCAGAAGATACAGCCCTTTTAACCTCGCTAGAGCTGGCACTCATCTTCTAGCTGGCCCACCTCCCCGGACACCAGAGCGGTTCAAGCCCGGGTATACTTCTCCTGATCCGGTGCGCTACGAATACCAATACACCGACGAGGGCTTTCGCTTTATCCCTCAGCCCACCTTTCCGCAGTTAGGACCCTTACGCGATAAGGAGGGGACCGCGCAGGAATACAGGCGGACTACAGCTGGGACGCGTACGCCCCATGGGATATTAGAGCACCATCGTCCCCGAAGAAATCAGAGGAACTGATAAATGCCCCACAGGATTTAAATAAAAGTTTTGTACTACGCATCCCGGATAAAAGAAGAGATACTACCTTCGCCTTCAGCACTCCAGATAGTGAGGAGAGTCGAACATCGGAACCGTTGACGTCCATAGTATCACCTGAAACCACCCCTCGAAATATCACGAATCCCATCCCGCTTAGTTGGCCCACGGAGGAGGAAACAAGAGGAACTGCGGCAGCCGAACCTACCCGTTACGCAGGACGTAGACTAATCGTCACCATGTCGCACGGAACGACTGGGGCGGCCGGTGGGAGTGCCTCCCCGGGAGCCTCCTCCACTGTTCCACCACCCACTACACAACCAATGGTGGTTGCCCCGTCTGTATACGTGATGGGATTGCAATATGATGGTAGTGGGTCCATCACGAACTTTATAGAGGACTATAAAAATCTGGCGCTGGTAAATGGTTGGGATGAGAAGAAGAAGCAACACAACCTCCTCTTCCACTTGAAAGTAGCAGCTGCTGCAGCATACAGGAACAACGTATAGAAGTTGATGCACGATAAGGGTAAGGATACTGAGGAAGAGCTTATGGCGTCCACTGATGTTCCAAATTTCGATACTATGATAGAGTGGTTGAAAAAGGACTTCTCCGTTCGAAACGCCCCGGAGATTCGGTTGAAGGCTATCCATGATTGCGAGTATAAGGACTTTCCCAACGCAGCAGGATACTTACATAGCAAATTATACCGAATTATGAGATACGACTCAAACATGTCTGATGATCGAAAGGTGGTACACCTTCTACGTGGATTGCCACTCGAATCGGCTCACAACATCGACGCTAGGGGCCCCAAAACCCCACAGGATGTTTTAGAACATCTTAGTAATAATGAGAGGTTCACCTCCATGTACAAAGTACGGGAGATTAACCACATGGAAACCGACATGGTGAAGATGATGGCGCAGTTGTTTGAAAAGCATCGACAAGAAATCAAACAAGAAATGAATAACTTGTTAGTACAGAGTGGTGTTCTCTCAACAGAAGGGACCGTTACGAGGGAGAACAATGGGAAACCCGGAGGCCAAGGAAACTCCGGTACGCAGGGAAGCCAAGGAAACCAAGGAAAAGGAAACCAGCCTCAGGGTGGAGGCACGTCTGGAGGAAATCGTGGTAGAGGGCGAAGAGGACTTGGAAGAAACAGGAACAAGGGACAAGGGAATAATTATCACCAACAGCAGGCGTATGGACCAGCTCCAACTGGGAACCAACAACAATATCAAGGAATGTCAGCCACTTTCGCACCACCACCACCGGTGAATCAGTGGTGGCCACAGGGAACAACAGTGCAAGGGAACCATGGAGGTCAGCCCGTCTACGGTCAACCTCAGTCCCAAGGTTAATATGTCTCATCTCCACAAGGACAACAACAGTACCACGGGAATCAGGGTAATCCCCAGGGGTCTGGAGGACCAGGCAATCAGGGACAGCCCAAGCAAGAATTATGTTGTTGGCATTGCAACCAAATGGGACATCCTAAGTTCAGATGTCCTGCTTTACCGCGGGAACAGAATTTTTAGAATCTTCGGTGAACGTATTAGAGGTGTTCACCGAAGAGGTAGAAGACGGTGGGGGAGACAACGGCGCAACAAGACTTCTGTTTAACATATTGACACTCAACGATGCTGCGATCGTGACACTCATTGACACAGGCTCATCCATCTCTTTAGTTAAGCGACTGCTCGTCAAGGAGGCGCATCCGACTGATCCCATACACATCAAGGGTTTAGCCGGAAGTTCGGCAGTGAAGGAGAAGAGTAACCTTAAGATAACGTTTGGGAATTTCGAGATAACTCTCGATGTGTATGTGACGGATATTCTGAGTCGTCCAGCCATAATTGGAAACGACGTGTTAAATAAAATAAAACCTACGATGGATTACGAGCGTATGCAAGTATTTTCAAAATCAGCCTTAACAAGTCCCCCTTCTATATAGTCTTGTTGGGGCGCCCCGAGGAGTCAACGCGTTATGTCATGATCTAAAATCTTACCACTCATATTTGACTTTTTGGGTGACGTTAGTTGTGCTAGATGTATTCTGCGTCACCATGTGCTGCCTCATTTTATGTTTTGTATATCGGAGGAGGTGGTTGGGACGCTCTGGAAGACATGTGTCCGGTTTTGATTGCACATATAATAATGCTCCTGCAGAACGCCCGTATTTACCTGCTAATCGACCCCACAATCAACAGGGGTTGATTCCTACTTTGAGAAGGGGGGAGATATTCCCCGTCTGCACTACGCAGAAGGGGAACTCCGAGAATTGAGAGATATGAGAACTCCCTTGGTTGGGAGACATGAAATTGAAAGAAAAGAGCCTAGGGCTCCCGTGGCGGTAGGACAGGACCTCGTCTGTATCCTTCAGTGCCGGGCCTTCTGGCGTGAGACCGTATTAACACAGCCTCCGGTAACCACGGATGTATTGGCTACCATTATAACACCCAAGATTCACTGGGTTAGGGGTGCATCATAGACCGTATTATATTTTATTTTTATGATATTTTATATTTTACATTTATTTTTCTGTACTTTTATATTCCCTAGATAGATAGGATTGCATCAAAAAAAAAATATAAAACCGATTGGATCACCCATTTGAACATAAATAACCTAAATGTGCAAGGTACGAATGTTTGAGAATGCAGAGATAGATATTGGGTTAGACAAGTAAGGTAAGGTAGCATAGGAGATCGTGTTGAATGCAAAATCAGAAACCATATTTATAAGTGAAAGATCGCAGCTTACAAGCATGAAACTAGGTGAAGAAAAATGAAAAGTGATAACCTGATCACACGTCTGTGAACGAAGCATGATAAGGTAACGACAAACATTGAGTAGTCAGGAGACTGGAAATATAGAAAACAAATATCGAAAAGCATATGATGAAATATAACTATATTTTTGTATCAGACATTTAGTATGAATGAAGAAGGTGAGTTATGAAGTATGAAGTATGACGAGTGGTAAAGCGAGATGGAAATGAAATGAGATAGACAACATGTATATATTGAAATTTTAGAGTATCCTGTTTTTATATACTCAACTTTTTATTTGTTTGTGACAACCAAGGTAATCCAATTAAAGCAAATCATACCTACATCCAATGTACGCCAATAAAATAACCAATGAGTTCGACCCATATAGAAAGTTAAGCAGACCAGATTGTTACCCCGTCAATATCCCTGCAGCATTCCTAAAAAGAAATGCCACAGGACCGGACACATCAACGGTGTGCGTTTGTGCTCCTCCCGTCGCCCCGTCAGGATCCTCTGGTATGGCAATCTCCAAGCAGCAAGGTGGTGGATGTCCTCCTGAGATAACCGGGTTTGCAAGGTCACATTACGCTCGTACTCTCGCTCCAGCAACTGGCCCTTTGAGAAAGAAAAAAAACAAATACAAATTACAAATACATAAAATCTAATCTCCAATGAAAAGGAATTATATATGATATGTTGTGAGTAGATGAAGATAAGTTGGAAGATGGATACAACTTACCAATGCGTGAGGGAGTGTTGCTCGTGTTGTAACATCGCGGCACAAATTCATAACGGCAGTCAAAACCGCCGCCGTAAAATTAGTGGACCGCCGTCCACGTTCCGTTAGGAAACGGATGGGGCAGACAGAGCAGAGAAGATTCCGTAACGTTTACTGAATCTTCCGCCAGTCTTGTATACCTGAACTGGTGAGTAACTAATATGACATCAAGGAACATCCGACGTCAAAGGACACCCGTCATCCGACCAGCAAAATTGCTGAGTCGGGTGAATACGGGTAAAAAACTCAAAACGTCAGAATGTGGCATGAAAGAAAAATGATGAGCATCCGAAATCATGCGAAATAATGAATGGAAAAGGAATAAAACGCATCACCAATATGGCGAAGGAGCGAACGAAGAAAACCCCTCTACCATAACATTGAAGAGACGGACGGATACGGCGAGAGATATATAATGAGACTGTGAGCAAGCGTAAAAATCGACGACATCAGCATCACGCAACAAAGAAAGGGGAGAGCCCAGCTGAAAAGGATTATAACATGAAGAAAATAAAGGTACTCTTATGATAAGGCGATTATAGTAGCCTAGTTCACACAATTTATATAAACTAGTTTTATGACCAGAAGAGATGGTAATGTAAGTATTTTACAGTCGCAGTCGACTGCTTCTAATGCGTAGGAGAGTTAGCGATAAGAGCAACGTCAACTTGCCATGTTGAGTGCACTACCTAGTCGTCTTGGTCAGGCGATCACGAGATAGTGATAGTGTAGATAGAATGTTATTAATTGGGTGTATGGGTATGTGTGCATGTGAGGTGAAGAGAGTTCAACTCTCATGACCACATACCCACATCCACATCACGTATCGTACTAGTTAGTGATAATGATATGTAAAGAGAGTGAGAGTTTACGATTGTGTTGGAAAACTCTCGCTTTGTGATTAATATAACCTAATGAAAACATGAAATTGTAGCATGTAAGATGATGATGATTGTGAACGTCAATATGAGAGAATAAATAAATCGTCAGTCGGTGGCTGACCTCAACAACCAACACACCTGCCTTTGTCTACACTTGCTTAGAATATTATAAGAACATAACTTCATATGATAAGAAAAGGAAAATTTAACTCGAAATAATTGAGAACAAAGAAAAATGTGCAAGGAAATAGCAAGATACACACGTAAATCCACAAATGGGGCACAGGATTTTAGAGAGTAAAATACATAAGTATAAAAGTGAATGTGTTACAGGCGGGTCTAGGCGACTTCCTCCTAGACCGGTTTTCTCCCTAAGCAACTTTCTACACCGGTTTTCTCCCCCATGCAACTTCTTAGACCGGTTTTCTCTCCATGCAAATTACTCCCAGACCGGATTTCTTCCCATGCAACATCCTCCCAGACTGGTTTTCTCCCCATGCCACTTCCTCGCAGACCGGGTTTCTTCCCATGCCCTTTCCTCCCAGACCGGTTTTCTCCCCATGCAACTTCCTCCCAGACCGGTTTTCTCCCCATGCAACTTCTTCGTAGACCGGCTTTTTCCCATGCAACTTCCTACAAGGCCGGTTTTTCCCCATGCAACTTCCTCTCACACCGGTTTTCTCCCCATGCAACTTCCTCACCGGTCAAAGTCCTCCCGGGTCTACTTGCTTCCCGTGCAACATGCTCCCTCGGGGGTTTGCTTCCTGTACCATTTTGCTCACACACTTTAGGTTTATCAAAATCCATTGAATTTCAAAACGTCTCTCAAATGATCATAATTCAGCTGTTAAAAGAGATCAAGTTAAGACAATACCCTAAAATGATGCCACTCAAGCAGGTATCGACTCTTGTTCGCGGGCTTCGCGAGAATTTTGCTCAGAGAATTTCTTTGACAAATCCTCAGACACCGGAAGATGTTCTAGTCTTGCTGAATCAATTCGAGAGATTCTTGAGTATGTATGGCCTGGGCGCAGAGTCTCATCACGTTGATGGAACCGATCTTACAATAGTCATTACGCAAATGTTAAGTCAACCACACCGTTACTGTCGTGTTGGCGAACGGGAGAATTCCTTATGTGGTGGTTGGGCAAGGCGGACGAAAATGTCACCTTGAAGCCCACAGTTGTCAGTTTACAGAACATTTGGATAACTCTCCAACGTCTGCTTGCATATCAAAACTGATTCGTGGAGTCCCCGTTCAGGATCTCAAGTCAGCCTGCCCCTTTGAATGCTACAACAACACGCAAAATTCGGTCTTCATAACGGAATTTGACGATCGAAATTATGCCCAATTTTAACGAGCCACTATACACTATTTGCTATAATCGCTCGGTTTAAAGTTCTTCCTCGTTGCCAAAGTCTTCCTTAAGCGTCCTGGGTCACAAAACGGGCGTATATATATTGCGGATCCCATGTTCGTGTGTCCTACAAGACGCCGACGAATATGTACTCCTCACCCCACCTGTTCTATTTAGAGACGTAGGTTCTCCAGTTTTGCCGGGCCTGCATCATTTGAAATATAAATTGCCACTTAAGCAGGCGCCGTTTTAGTTGGAGATCTTTGGCATTAAGAATCATTTGTTTTACATAATAGGCCAGCATGTAGCAAACAAACAGCGGCATATTTTTAGGGAGTTTTGTGTGTTTCTTTTAAGCAAAGTTTGACAAATGGGACGGAAAAAAATAATTGCAAATTTTATAAGCCACTTGACAAAGACACACAGACCCGCACCCTCCTCTAAGTCTTATATTACTTTTGACATCCCATTCTCTCCCTCTCTGCGAGACAGCTGAACATGTGATCGCATTATGATATCCAATAAAACTCCTTGAGCAAATGTGACTGAGTCGTCGCAGACTATAAATTGCGTGAAATGAATGGGAGCTGTTAGCGGTATAGACCCGGAGTCGAGTGAATGACCTCATATACTACAGCATCGTCACGCATATATCCTGGCACTATTACGAATTCCAAAGGAGCGGTCCTCGCCGAAATCTGTCCGTGACCTGATTCACGGGTCGGGCGGGCCCACGAATGTGGTTTCTCAAACTTATCTCGGGGTGCATGCCCATGTTAGTATAGGCCGCAAATTAGTTTTCCAAAATAATAACTGAAAATGGTTGGGATTTGTCTTGTCTTAATCTATAGCGTCCAACTCCACTGGCACTAGGCAGGAGTCCGCTGCTCTTTTTGCGTCTGAGCTAGGTGAGAGCACGAGCAGAAGGACTGTTTGACAGTGCGCGTATTGCGGCTAAAGATTAAGTATTTGATTATTATCAGCGGATCGACGAGGAGTTCGAGTATAATATTGCTGTCTCTCTACGGAGTTTTTCGATTACTCCTTAAGCTGTCCTCGATGTCTTTTTCCTAGTTTTGTTTGCTATTATCCTTGCGTGCTATTGTAAACAAAGATGGTTCAATCAAGCACGACGGGCATGGGCTGCGCAAGCGAGAATTGAATTGGACAACTTCATGCTAGCGCCGCTCTTGCAGCGAGAGCCTTAGTGCCTCCTACCAGGGCGTATGTCAGGTATTCGCTTAGTCAGTGTGGCCGCAATATCCCATTGGGCGTGAGTAGAGACAGGCGGTAATATGGCGGTCCAAGCTGGAGGATAGCTTGTCGGACCGCCCTATGCCTCGCCGTGCATTGTCTGTGCAAGCTCTCGGCAGAGAGGCTTACACACACGGTATAGGAAATTGAAATTGAACAACAGGCACCTTGAGTTGCACTGAGCATGTACGCCTGTACTCCGTTTATCCAGTCTCTAAAGCAGCCAGCGCAACTGCGCCCTATCGCTCTCCTTCAATAATAGTCCTGGCAGTAAGCGACCCCAGGATTTGTCACCCGGCATTTCATATTATGATATTTCCTTCCCACGGCCCCTAACATGGACGCCTGGACTTTTATGGTGAGACGACGTCATTGCCAGGAGGCGCTCGGGAATATAATAGAGTCCACCTTACGGCATGTAGGATGACTTTGTGTGACGGCCAAAGCCGAGGAAACATGCGACTTCGTGCTCTCCTGCTTGTTCCATTGTAACAGGGACGTCATTGGTTACTGAGTGGAATTCCGCCAAAGCCGCCATTGTGGTCGACTGGGGTTGAGCTGCACAATAATATTCTTGGCAAGATAACACCTCATGCAGCACAGTGAAGTAGGGTAATGATACGTAGGATTTGTGTACTAAGACTAATGCAATTTCATATGTTTAGAAAGGTTTATGAAAAACCGCAAAAATGTAAACGTCTTTCATTTGGAACAAATAATTGATGTGTCGCAAATGCGTAAAATAGATAGCATGACATGAATCTTGCTACGTTTATCTTCTATATCCTATTTATGTTCTATTTGAATGTATCTAGCTAGGCTCTACCTGGAGTTCAGGCGTTTTCTGAAGACTGGAGTTGGTATTAGGTTCAGCTAGTATGTCATTTGTATTGAACAGAGTTATTTAATAAAATGCACTTTTTGAAATGTAAGGAGAGCTCCAGAAAAAGTATTAATGTGGGTTCACTCTGGGTAACCAATTCTTTGCTAGGTTTGGTAATAGTACAAGTATATGAAATGAAATTTTTTTATTTTTCAGAAAGATCAGAGCTTTTCTGTTCTGTGTTAATAAATACAAATAAATATAACACATGTTAAGATCAAAAATAAAAAATCGTCCCTTTAAAAACAAACCTCTATGACTTTCACCGTGTTTATCACAATCACGCCCAAGCAATTTTATGATGCTGTTTAATTGGATGTTAAGTCGTGGCATAGCCCATATTTATCCTTGGCTTCAGACTATCAGAACACTTAAAGACCGAACAAGTAACAGCGTTTAGGGTTCAAGGTGGCATTCTATCATAGGGCCTTGTTTGGTGGCGCATTCTCGGGCGACTATGTAATTCGGATTATGTGCGTGACTCTCCACATTCACAGTCATTCTTAATCCTCAAATATTGGGTAAGCCGGTGGTGGTAGTAGACATTGTTGTATAATAGTAAATTTAAGGTTGTTGGCATATATAGTCTTTATGGCTGCTTCTTGCGAAGAGGATGGCTAGAGCGAACTGTTTCTGGTCGAGAAAGATGCTGCTAGGTTTTCGATAACTTGTCTCTGTACCACTTACTGCTCTTAGTCGTGAAGAGAAAATTGACCATCCATTATTGATTTGCCACCCCAGATAGCTCCGCCTAAAGATTTATAAGCTTTAAATGCAGATTTAAATTATGATGATGGGTGACGTCATGGTCCTCGAATTTCTGCCGCGAACAGATCGAGGAAGCAAACTGCATGGTGCGGCCGGTTTCTGCTGGCGTCGGCCGAGAGCAGGAAGAGGTAGGGCAACGTCCTAACATTCACGCTGATACTTGAGCTCAGGAGTAAACGCTCCCATGATGGCAACCGTATCATTCAAAGTAGATAAACGCCAGAGACCAGAAAGCAAGCGGAGAGACTCATGTAAGCTGGTACACGCGTTCATTCCCACCGTAGAGAATCTTATTAAATGAACTTGATAAAGCCCTCTATAGACTCGGATTGACACTCGACGGTAATATTTTCTTGGGAGGCATTTGTATGAAGTTGGACTTGTATATAGGAGCTATTTCTATAAAAAAAAAATAGCCTAAGGTAGCAGTCGAGCTTTCAGGTTTAGATGACTATAATGGGAATAGGTTTAATCGGTCTCTGTGGTTTGTCGGTGGGGATAGTGCGTCCATGGGCATGTTCCGCTGTGTCCTTATCCAAAGCGTTAGAACAAAGACAAACATGACCGCCCTTTAGTGTAGTACGAGACATGAGAGTAATCAGACAAGTTTCTCTATCGCCGGAGGCAGAATTTTGAAGAAAAGACTTCAAAGTACTGAGCTCGCCATTATGCCTCAATAGAGGCAATGAACCACCAGAAGAAACAAAAAACTAGAATTAAATATCATGGTTCGATTATTCTTGTAAAATGTGAATTTCCTCCGAATTCCTTTGTCAACAAGAAAAGCACACGAAGCTTTTGATGTTCCCGTTTCAAATTTAGAATTTTGATTGAATTATCACACACTTTACACAGTATGAAGACTCTTAAACTAACGTTCATTGTGCCGCATCTAATTGCGAAGTACACTTATTTTGAATTACGATATTTCTCGATTTTTCGAATACTGTATCATATTATTTTCTTGAGGATTCTCAATACATTTTTCTTAACGGTTTTTGAAAAAGTCTCCTGCAACTTTTTGATGCTGATTAGCAAATTTTGTACTATAATATATGACAATCAGAAACACATTTCGTATCGACTGACTATCTTGAGTATCAATAGATGATTATCAAATGCACTTTTTACAGTATTTTGGTTATGATTGACACAACGTTCAATAACAATCCATCATGGACCAGCATTGACTCATGGTTGTATCAACCACTTGCACTAAAGTAATCATGAATGAAAATATAACAAATTATTGTGCAATATGAAATGACGGTCACCCAATCATGTCGTGTTTATCTGAGTTTTAATTTTTCTTAAATATTTAGGATTTGCACGGTATATAAGGTTATTTCACTAAAACAAATGATATGAATGAAATGTATGTAACAACTTTATGTTAAAAGATTCCACGGTTATAAGGTCTTATACTTACTACATTATTTTGTCCATAAAGATAACATTTATGTAACTCTTTTACGGGTAATATGGATTTTAGCTAAGGCAAAATCTTTTGGGAAAAAAGATTGATGTAGTAGTTCACCCCAATTGACCCTTTCTTCCACCTTCATATTATGGTGATCTCTTTACTTATACTTAAGGTTATTACATGTGTACGCAATTTATTATGTAAGTTTCTCTTAGAAATCTATTGTATTTATTGTTTTACGTAAGCCTCATTGATTTCTTAGATTTCCTTATTTGGTAATATTATAAGCTGTGTTTCGAGATTATTAAGACATTGAAAAAAGTTTGAAAACCATCCGCAGTTGACTAAATAAAGTAGTGAGAATACGAGTGGGGAGCTTTCGATTTCCTATAAATTCCCACCGAAGGGAACGAAATATTACAGTATATACTGGTTCGTGGACTGAGAACAAGTAAACGGGTAACGGCTGGATATAATTTTGAATTTATTGTGGAGAAAAAGAGAGGTGAAATAGCTTACACAATTAGAACTTGTGTTGCTTTGAAGAGGTTACAACTTGTAGCGTGGTATAAGTATAAGCAATTTAACATAGGAGTTAACACTGTAAATATCAATTACATGTAAACCGAAAAACACGACAAGAGAAACATATTCAGTAAGAAATTCAAATATAATTCAGTAAGAACAAATGTTTTTACTGAAGAAAACTTTGCATCGCCAATCAATGTACTTTTATCGTATATTGATAGACAACTGTGCTAGGGCCGTTTGAAGGCTAAACTACGGAATGCGATTTACTCAGGCAGTTATTGACCTGAAAATTCATGAACAGTCGCTTTGTGTAAATCGCTAGGCCGAATTTTTGTCCTAAGTTTTAAAATTTAGGATTTCACGCCAAGATATGGAAATTTAAAAAATTAGGCCTCGTTTTATGACTCCATGTGCCTTTTTATGGTTCCGGGGAACTGACTTTGCCGCCGGGAATTTTGCCCGATGTTTTTACCTCTTACATTACTCCGCCTCCAGCTTGGTGTTCCGGCTGGTTGTATCAACTTTCCCCAAAGCCAAAATATAGACTTTTGAACAGCCTACACATTGTCTATCGAAATACTATAAAAGTCCATTGATCGGTGATGCAAGTTTGTTTTTGTGGAAAACATTTGTTCTTACTGAATTTCAGATTAAGTTGGGAAAAAATAATGTTCATTATCTTAAATCTTAGTCTCTTAATCTTACAATAAATAGTTTCGGTAAGATTACATACGTAAACTTAATTTTTACGTTACATTTACTTTCCGATTATTAAATCCTCATAATAAATTTAGTATGTTATTAACTTTGGAATAAAATGCAATTTCAGATAATGAATGAACTACTTTCAAATTCTAAATGTATAAATTGGTCCATTGAATAAATTTAAAGACGTCTCAGCATTGAAATATAACACCTTCATACCTCATAACGTCATAACGTCTTAAGATACTTGTTCCCTTAGCTCATAATTAATAAAGTTTGCAATTAATTTTTGCTGTGTCTATAAAATACTGTAAAACAATGATTTTGCGACAACGTCTTGACACGAAGTCCAACGAAAGAAATGAGGCAAAGTACCGTCCACTCCAAATTTTAAAAAAACTAGAGTAAATTGCCCAGTAATGCGTTCAGTTGGTTTATAGACGTATCACATGACATATACTTCTAATAACGTTTTACTAAATACTTCTGATTTTGGATGCAATCACATCTCCAATAATGGAGCAATTCTTGGTGGGTGACGGCCAAACAGAAGGATTTATAACCCTACCAGTTGGTTATAACTGCAATTCACAAGATTTTAGGGGAATTCAATAGGAAAGAAACGGTCCGGCCTGGACCCTTTCGTCCACCTTGATCCTTGGTCGGTACGGCCCTGCTGCAAACTTTTCACAAGTAGGTAAAATATATTCGCATCGGAAATGAGCAACATCATCATCAGTCTAAGAAGTGATGGGTTTTTGTAAATTTTCAATAAATTATACAAACATGTATCATTTGACATCATTTTTAATGTATGTTGTAAATGCTATGTAATTTTTCTTAACAAAGCTACAGAAAATCCAAATCCATATTGACTAAGATGCAATTTTCAACAATGCTTCAACTTTCAACACCTCAACCGTCAACATTCTAAATAACGTATATACTATACCACTTGTTCTTTTCTATATCGTGCAACTCACGAAGAGTTTTGTGAGTCCAGACCCCGAACTTTTCTTACAATTAAAAAGGGATATTTGCGTCTTTTGCAAAAGAAAATCAATCATACTGGCCTGAAAATTTATAATTACGATAGTATATTCTCCAGCTACCACATGGTGATTTCGTAAATTATATAACAACATTTTGTACAGGCGAGAAAGGCTATTATAAGTGTGAAAAACGCTCGAATGGCACATGGATTATCATGAATAAACAATCTACGGCTTCATTCTTCACGTTGAGCGCCGGCAGCAATGACTTCCAGCGCTGCTAAGGACTGGAATTAAAAATCAATTGAGCGCTCATATTAACATTTTCTGATGAAATCTTAACTAAAAGATTAACTTGGTGGGGCAGTTAGGGCAGCGAAATCGGCCATCCCGGATATCCATTAGATATCAACAGGTTGGGACTAGTGGATTCGAATTCATGCCGAACCGCATTGGACTTGGCTATCATGAAAAAAACTTGGACGGGCAGAGAGGAAGATTCAATGGCTCTAGTCTTCACTTGACGTCCGCTCACGAGATTGAATATTTCTTGTCGGCAAGGAAGGCCATTCCGAAATACGTAAACGGAAAATGGAAAAAACGAACTGAGGAATTGGCATACTTTTATTGGCATTTCTTTCGCTTTTTGTTTGGTAATGGTGTCCAGCCAGGCCCCATGATTTTCTGGTCAGGAAGAGATTTGCTCAGCAGGTATTTAATGTAGCCATACAAACATGACGTTTACAACAAGAATCAGTTATATGATTCAAATGCTACTTGCATAGACATACTTAATAAAATGTTGTGTTCGCTAAGGTTAATTTGTACTGGCGGGCGTGTAATAGCCTGTTGCAGCTTCCCAACTTTTAGGGACTGCCGGAAATGGCTGAGCTCAGCATTCGTTGGACACTGTTGTGCCGGTTTTGATATGATGAGTGCAGTGTTGGAATCCTGTTAATCCCGTATGCATAACTGAATTTTCCATGATAGCTTATTTAGTTAAAGTTTAAATGCTAATTAATTATTAAATCGGGGATTGTTCGTTTCTACCCCAGCTATGGTATATGTGCAGCTTGTATCTGGCGATGCAAGCTCTCTTATTTTCGGCAATTCTCGTAAGCCCAGAATAGACTATTGGGATATTAAAATTGTTATGGATCTCTTTGCCCTACCCAGATTCCGGGAGTCACCAACAAGTATAAAATTCTTTAGTTGTCCATTAAAAGTGGGAATACAACGCTGGACAGCCACATTTCCAAGGAAATCCACGAATGGATCCGTTGTTTGAATTTGACAATTCACGCTTTCGTGGAGCGGCTCCCATTATCTATTTAAGGAATCAAAGTGAGGAGTCTCAGACGGGTAGTTGCGGCGGTTGAATAAAGCTAGCAAAAGTGTGGTTTAATTGTAGGAGCATCTAAAATATAAATAACATATGCAAAATAATAGAATCCTTAGGGTATTAACAATTACGCTACTATGAGATGAAATCGCAGGTGTGAGGGCACACGAAGACCATGCAAGTCATAGGAGAAACTCTATTAACGTGGGTGGGAAAGGGATGCAATTCCATATGCCTCAGCTTCCCGTAATTCGACCAAATCTCCGCGGGTTCCACGTCCTTCATCATACTAGCGCACCAGGTGGATGCATTATATTAGATAAGACAACATGCTGAATTCTGCCAATTCAGGCATTTCAGTCAGCCGGTCAGGGGTATATAATTTACTTCTATAAATCCACAAATTACAGTCTATTCTCGAATGAATAATTCGGCAGACCCGGTTCACCTATTTAGTCACTGTCGCACCAAAGACAAAAACTGGAGCAACTGAATAGCTATTATTCTCGAGTTTCTTACAAATTGCTTTTACTCTACGAATGGGGGTAGCACTAACATTGACGAGTACTATTCAGCCTCGTCCGTATGTAGAAGCTACAGTTTTACACACGGTATTTTAATGCTGGAATACAAAGGCTCTGCCATAATACATGTGGAAAGGTTCTTGAAATTGGTTTTAAGTAGTTAAATGAACAAAATTTAACGAAAATGTAAGAAACGTGAGATTTCTCTATTACAAAACCAGCTGGTTACTCGATAAATCACTCTTCCCCGAAGTTCAAAACATTGTTTCTTCACCCAATTAGTTGTATCTATCTGGCTCTGTTCAAAGAGTGGTGAGTAAGCAATATACGTTTCGGGCAATGATGAAGACTATAATATCTACATCGTGGAGCTCCAAGGCCATGCCAGAAGCTATGAAATATTTTGTTCACAAGAAAAAAATTGTTTATTGGTAAAGACCCCCGCAGGGCTGCAGTAATTTTAGAATGAAATCTTTCGCAGGAATTTTATATATTTTTTGGCTAACTGCTGAGGTGCCAGCTGCCGAATAATTCCAGGTCGCTCGAATATCCCTTTTGAGGCCGAAAGGAAATTCTTGCGCCTCTAAGAATCAGCTGAATTCTTCCTTTCTACAGAGTTGTCATGGTTGCTCACCATTCAACGATGTAAAGTGATCTTGCCACGTTGTTTCGTTAAACATTATTAATCAATTGGCTTATAGACCTCGTAGCTCAGGTTTTATAGGTTTATCTACTCATATTTTGCTCAAGAATTTTGAGGATTCAATAGACACAAATTCCAAACCCAAACGGAAGATAACGGTGCCGAAAAGCGTTTTAAAGGTTGTGGCTCTTGGGGTAGTTTGCAATAACCCAGCCCTCCCCAAAGTTGCGACAAGTATGTGCCTCATGAACGTGATGAATGCCGCTTTCTACTAAAGAATTCTTTGGGAGGCTAAAATGGAGCATCCCAAACTGTAACTGTAGGCCTTTGAATACATAAATTCTTAACTAAATGACCCAGAATCCTTTTTTTCATTAATATTCCCAACTAGAATATAATAATTTGTTATACAAGTAATATTGTTTGTTCACCTGTAGTTCATAAACTAAAATTACTTACGTAACAATGAAGTTTTTATAATTGCGTCACCAAAATTAACAACCTACAATGCTTCAATGCCTATTATTTTCGGCCTGTGGTATCGGCCTATGTATAAATATTACAATGATTCTCGCAGCAAGGTAGGCAAGTGGACTTTTTCAGCATGGCCCTATGATCAATTAATGTATGTAAACATATGTTACGAGAATCTTTATCTCCCCGGAGAGGTAACTTATACTGCACCAAGTCAGAACGTTCTCACGTAACATGAAGATTCACATTGTTCTTGTTAAGTTCTATACATTATCCCTGATTTATGTTTTAGGTCCCGTGGGGTATATGATAATGGAGAAATTTTACCACATCACGTGAAAGGATAGCTGGTTGTGTTTTGACATCCGCAAAATGGTTCATGTCTTTCGCAATGACCAAATTTTTCTTGGACATTATCACCTTTTGGGAAATGCCGCTGCTACTGGCTGTTTGGAGGATTTTGCTTTGCTGGGCTTTTTCTACATTTTCTTTTTGTTCCTGAAACGAAAGGAAAGACGCTGGATGGAGATCCAGCAAGAATTTGCAGATTCATATATCAGGGGACCGAGAAGAAGTCAAAGCCAAATGGAGGCCACAACTCCACTCCTGAGCCCTGCCGATGCATCATATTCTACTAGTACGAATCCTGGTGGTTATCAATCCCTCCGAGAAGGAAACTACGCTTAATCAATGATAATTTATAATATCATAAATGATAAATTTGCAAATGAAGACGCAACTTGTAATAATAAGTATAAGCTAATTTTTGTAATATTTTTTAGGGTAAAAGGAAACATTAAGGTTATAAAACAGTGACATAATATTATGAATTTGTGACAAAAAGTGAATTGTAAAATAGCGACCCAGTGATTTCGTTTTTTGTACTTACAATATTCACAAGAAATCAAGAATGATGAATGCTGTAATATTTTAATAAAATGCATGACATGTCAAAAATGCGGTGGTGAAAATCGCTATTGATTAAAGTTTGTTTGTTGATTAATATTATTTCGAGGAAAACATACTCTATGTAGTTGATGAATGTGTTGAACAAGCAAACTAGAAATAAAGAGCAGCGGAAACACTTTCTACAACATTTACACGATTATTGAATCTAAGGTATGCGCATGAACGGTAAAACAAGTATCAGAATACTTGTACTTACATGATGATTATGAGTATTTCGATTACTTTGACTTTTACGAATAAAACTACTCTGAAACATGATAATTATATGATAATGCATACCTGATGCAGTTTATTTACATTGGTCAAAACAAAGGTGTGAATTATGCCGATGACGATACGCAATACGCAATCTCGTAGTGGGCATACTTAACTTATCTACATAATATATTTTAGTACGAATATATAGGATCAAATTTAATCCCTTTTTTACGGACCCGTGCTATTCTCAAACGGCAATTATGCGAATTCCTTAATCCGCTATAATATATGATTGGTATTTTATTACTACATGAATTGCGGCGAGTATCACTGAATAGAAAGCACAGTTATCTTCATTTTATTTACAATGTAAATCCTTTGCAAACTTTCCAAAATTTGTTTTGCAATCAATAGACGTCAGTGGATTTCACCGAATTACCTGAAACCCGGAGCAGCTCGATCGGAGCTTAAAATAATTGGGACATGAATTCTCGAAGAATCAGGATTATACTATTTACGACTTTTCATTATTGCTCATTTAGGGTGAATTCAGTAGTATAAAAGGCCAAGTTCCATTAAGGTACAAGCTATCCACACCTTTCCTTTCCCAACAACGCATCAGTTTAAGTATTCGGCTAAAAGGAAACAATTCAAAATGAAAGCTGTCGTGAAAGCTTTATTGGTAAGCAAAGTAAAATACTTTTAAATAATAGATTAATCTGAAATAGCATTTCTGTTTTAGTTTTAACTCTTGAAATTATTATTTTTCCAGGCACTTGCCCTCGTGGCAATTATTCTTGATGGGACTAGCGCCATAACCTGCACAAAGAATGGAGTGTACGACTGCTCGAAAGCTACACCAGCCGCTGACACAACTTGTGACTATTACTACTGCATTTGGTATCCAAGTCTAAATGCCTGGATGGTGAACAGATACAAGTGTGGAACTGGTTTCATTTGGGACGATACCATCAAACGGTGCATTACTGAACCTACTACTACTGCTGCACCGACCACTTCGGCCTAATCATATTCTATATTCAAATTTATTCTTTAAATCGGAAGTTTGATTGAAATTTTATTATAAAAATGTAGACTCTATGTTTTGGCAAAATTTTAAATATATTTAAAGTCATTCTTGAGTAAAGTAAATGCAACTAAAATATAGAATGAGTATCAATTTGATCATTTTAACGCTGTTTCAATCAATGTTATATGCATATGACCGCGAATAAAAATCTGCATTTCTCACAATAGTTTTGGCAGCAAATTATATTACAATATAGTTTTAATGGCATCGGTGACTGTTGACATATGTAAAAATGTATAAAAAGTAAACGCTATAATGCTGCCTAAACAAGCATACAACTTATTATCAGCCTTAAATAACATTTGAAACAAAAAATATTTAAGAAATTGGGATAAATATTGAGAATTATTATTTGCAATGAAAATGACATCTTGACATGGGGTGATGTGAGTCATTAAATAATTGTATCCACATGACGCACACTTACCTGTGTTAATAGAAAAAAATATTTAAGAAGGGTGTTGGCTCACATAAAATTCAATTGAAAATTGTAATATACTTTTTCATACCGGTATTGTAGCCATATTAGGAACAGCATGAACGTACTCCTCGAGTGTGTCAATTGCGCGATACCACTGAGGTCTCAGGAGTTTGCAGAGCATGTCCGGAAACATGGTTTGTACATTACAGTTGACAGGAATCTTGAATACCGGCCTATCAAACGGATAACCTGTAAAGAAAGTAATGTAACATAGCTGTAAGAACGTGTTTTAGGAAGTATGTACATGCACTTTAAGGGTATGCTCTGGGACTCAGTATAACTATTCTCCCAAGCGCCAATTAAGCGAGAAATCTTATAATTGTGACAAACCCATCGGGCGTGCATCTGGATAATTGCGCCATGGAATTCCACAAAACAAGTAAGGAGAATTACAAGGCTCCTGAATTTTCAAATCTTCAATGCTATCCCGAACTGCGTCTTCATCATAGTTGGTGATCATCGCAAAAAGATCATACTCCATTCCTTGAGGGCTTCCCTTTGGAATCATCCTTTAGAAATGTACACAAGTGGTAAAATAAGTCTTCTCGATATAAATTAAAATGCTATTAGAGATGAGCTTACAAGTGTTCCGGCCACCCACAACCACAAGAATCAGCACTCATTGGATCAGTCTTCCCTGTTCCGTAGATTTGTTCACGCAATCCTCTCAGCCATGGTTTGGTCAACGAAGAATCTTTGGAACTTCGATATATCACATTCTTTCCGTTGGTAACTGCAAACGTGAATAAAAATATGATTTGATTCCTTGTAAGGTTGTAATCCAGTTATTAGTACTTTTATATCATAATAATCGCAAGCATATTACGTTTGACAGGAAAGACATCGAGCTGAAACATTAATCTTCTCTGCACTTTCAACGGGAATCTCCGTCCATACTCATCATACCTTGGAGCCATGAATATTCTCATCATTCCTTGTCCAGACAGACTTTGCACGTTTACACAAGGATTCACTGTCTGCAATATCACCGACAAATTTTAAACTATGAAGATTTGCTTGTATGTAATTATGTAAACTTTAGATAGATAAATCGACAAGCATACCACTGCGATTCTGTAGGTAAAGGTCTCATGATTAAGATGTAATGCACATATATCCGCTTTAACATCTCCGTCATGAATACTGTGATCGATTCCCGACTCTAGTGGAAACCTCCTTGTGGTCCAGAATGTTCTGATGTTGTTGGAATGCCCATCCCTTAGATTTGGAACGATTTCTAGTCGGTTTATGGCAACACCTTCCCAAACAAGTGGGAATTCACCCTAGGGAATGCAAGAAAAAATTATTATGCATGACATTTTAATATTTTATTCTCATTCATTGGACTTTTCCACGCACGTCATAAAGTTGATAGGGTGCCAATGTCCTCTTGTACTTATCAAACAGGTTATCAATCATGGCATGAAATGTGTAAAAGACAGGATCCCTTGAAAAAATCATGAAAGTAATGGTTAATGCACACCTACACAAACGGGAAAGACACTTAAATAAAGACAATCAAATCAAAAACCTCATTGTTACAGCAGTGTCGCTCATAACCCCCGTTGGGAGTCTGGCAATAAACTGAGGATCCATCGACAGACCCAACAGTTGATGCCCAAGATTGTGAATCCCCATCGCATTATAATACAACGGATTGACAGAGATGTCTGTAGCTTCTATTGTGTTGGCCAAATGTTCAATCCCATTTCGATCTCGAATTGGAATTGGAATGTTGTTTGGCTACAATATACAAAGTAAAATATTATAAAAATTACTCAGACATGTGCTGTGAAGCGTATAACCCCTCACGTTATTTGTACTGACGTCAAAAAACAATTCTCACGGCTCATGGCTTTTTTAATAAAGAGTGAGTGAGTGAGATAACATGCAGACTAATTGTAATTAAGGTGCACGTAATTCTTAAACAATATATTCACCTACCCCAACCAATGTACCATCCTTAATTGAGAAGATGAATTTGTTGTAAAGATCTGTTAAATCCTTTAAGAAAATATTTAGGGCGAAATCAGGATCATCTTCGTGTATTACATCCTGTAAAAAAGAAAGTTTTAGCTTAAAACCCGCATAAATGCTAACAACGACATTAAATTTCATTTGCATTTTAGGCTTACAGCTAGTGGAGTAACGGGGTCTCGTGGAGTCCAGAATTTTCTGGAAGTCATGTCAATCAAATGTGAATTGTAGCCGACCTCAACAACGGCTCCATGTCTGAGGGGCAGTTGGGATATTCTAGGCATTCCATTTGATAAACGCTCCGAATTATATCTGCGTAGATGTGAACATTAATTAATTAAGTAGTACGAGATACACAGTCATTTGACATTGATATCATTTGATATTGATATCACGTAAAATATAGCAAATAAATATTGAATATTTTTTTCCTACAGAAAATGAAAGTAGGCGAGAACAAACTCTGCTATTAATTAAGGATTATGAGGTAAATAAAGATATTTAACCTAGCAGGATTCACACAATCCATTTCATACCTTGCAACAATGTTCCGATGTAGAAAGAAGAAGAGCTCAGCTCTCCTATTCGCATGTCTAGTAGCGTTGAGCGGAAAAGACTGATGCCAATACCTACATTAAAATAGAAACGTGTTAACATCTCTCCCAATCGGTAATCAACAATTAAATACTTGAGCCTATCTCAATCACTATCATCCTGTGAGAGAAAAAGAGAAATGCATCACTGAGAAGTTCCACCAGCTTTATGAAATCGACCTGATATGTGTATTTCAGATGGAATAACAGTTAAGTCAGTAATAAAGACCTATGTGAGTTATGCATGTTGGACAGGGTTATCGGCCGGGGTAATGTGATACGTTTGCGTTAGGGGCAATTTGATGTTTTTAGGGTCTTGGTAAAGGGACGGCATTTTCTCAGAGGTTTCTTGACGGATTTGGCTGAAATTTTCTCCAAGCGATTTTACAGTTGGCAATTCAAGGGTTTTTGAATATTCGAAAAAACACGCGCGTAAATTTAAAACAAAGACGAGTGATATTTTACAAAAAAATAAAAAACCAATATGTGTATTTAAAGTGCAAAAACTCATTTATATTATTGAATTTGAAGTTTATTTAAGGCACGGCAGAGGTTATTAGCAATTTTTGAATGTTTTGAAATTTAACAGAAAAATTATGTGATTTTTAGTAAAAATTCGCTAATGTTGGTTTTGAATTTACGCGCGTGTTTTTTCGAATATTCAAAAACCCTTGAATCGCCAACTGTAAAATCGCTTGGAGATTAAGTCAAAGAAAATTTCAGCCATCTGAGAAAAACGTCGTCCCTTTACCGGACCCTAAAAACATCAAATTGCCCCTAACGCAAACGCATCACATTACCCGGCCGATAACCCTGTCTAACATGCATACCTCACATAGGTCTTTATTACTGACACAACTGTGATTCCATCTGAACACATATCAGGTCGATTTCATAAAGCTGGTGGAACTTCTCCAATGGGATAGTATGTCAACTTCAACAACAGAGGATAGTCATTAAGTGAATTACTATTACATAAAAATATGCAGTTTATCAGCTCATATTCCTTTCCGTCAGAAATATCATACCGCTGCCTCACATCACATAACTCAAGTCAAGTTGATACATTATTATTGATAATCTTCACATTGCAGTATTGCAATCGGAAATGATATCAGATTGAAATGCTACATAATACCTAAATGCAACAACGGTAGCTTCAAACATGATGGTAGTAGAGGCTATAAAAAAACTTTTGTTTGCAAACAAGCTATACAATTGCAAGGTTTACACACAATGCGTCAACAAGAAAGTTGGTGTGTACAATTTTTATGTGAAAAATGGAAAAATGCATTTAAAAAATGCGCACCTACAGAAGGATTTCTTGAGTGAACCTATCCATACATTATTAGTAATATGACTCAAAATAGAATTTTACGAGGTTTAGCATTTTATTGATGAGTGTTCTCACCAATGATGTGAGTTCAATTGGATGAATGTGCGTGTGTGTGTGTGTATTCTTAATAAGCACTGCAGTAGCTTCCGAGTGGTACATCACAAGCTATGTTGGTCTTTTGAAACTAATCGCAACCTTTAACCCTGTTCAAAAGTTACGATTTGTAATTGAAATCTCCGCTTTTACCTTATGTATCGATTGGTGAAAACAGAAATATAAAAAAGTCAAACACGGTTCGAAAGTTATTGTACCCACAGACATACCTACTGGTGCATAATGAAAACAAGATCATAAGCATAAAATCATAAAGCATAAAAACATCAAGCATGCAAAAAATAAGCATGCATAAAAACATCAGCATATGAGCATAAAATGACAAGCATAAACGTATCGAATATTCGAAATTGGACAATCAATTCAATATTCAAATAATCAATGCACGGATGGTAGGGTGACGTAAGTGCACACATAGGCGTTCAAAATCGTAAGTAAGTATTACTACTTTTGTGCAAAAAGCGCGCAAAGATTCGAGTCGTTACCAAATGTTGTGCACGAAGTATATAAGTAGACCGTTTCCGATTCAACTCCATTTGTTCTTCCAGTGTTATGACCAGAGTGAAGCGCACCGAGCAAGCAGGAGAGAGATTTTCTGGTGAGTAACATTGGATGGATGAAATTGTGGATACAACTGGCGGCGAGTGGGCTCCTTCGGGGAGTGGGCTTGACCCATGGAGTGGCATCCATCCAAATAGCACTGGAGACTCGCCCTGTGGTACGGGCCGCATACCCACTGATAGCCTGGAAGCTGGTTAGGACGTCTGACGATCCAACGATCTAGCAGGGCGATGCAGTGGGGAGCGGGAAGTTCACAGGAGCTGCCCTAGGGTCCGGCGTATGCCAATACAGTGTTGATCTGTGGTAGGAGTCTGCGAATTACAGCTCACTGTATGGTGTATTGCCGGAAGAAGAACTGAAGTATGCTGTCAATATTTAGCCTCTCAACTAATCCACACTTCTGCTTATGTCATTGCAGATTTAAGACTGTTAAGATGAGCCCGAAGCGTGTCCCGCCCACAACAGGACGTCCTCCTCACCGCCGTAAGAATCCGGCAACAAGTCGTCATCCTAAAAAGTTAAAGACAGTAATCCGGAAACTTGGACCAGTTGATCCTTTGACGCTATCCCACGAAGGCGGTCGATGCAAAAAGTGTGGAAAACATATTCCGAATAACCTGAGGCGTCACTATCAGAGGCACCATGCTGTAAGAGCTGAGAAGAAGGTTCCTCACCGATACTACACTTTGACCGAGATACCTGCTCATGGAATCAACGTTGGCGACGTCTTACCAACCGTCCCTGGAATATGCAACATTCCTGGTTGTGAAAAGAGTTTGATAACTTGCAGCTACACTATGATGCTATTCACCTGAGAAAGACCCGGAAATGCACAGAATGTGGCAAGAAATTCTAGTCTCCTCCTACAGCGCCCACTTTGCATCCCATTCACCTCCAGCGAAATGTGGAAAGTGTGGCTCCTGGCACAGCAATTTATTCGCAGCCAAATGTCACATTAGAATAAAGCATCGAAACGTCATCCAAAACCTGAGCCATACCATTAACGCCGAAAGAGATTCGCGGTAAGTTACCAATTTCAAATTGCGTTGCAATCAGCTTTTCAGGAGATAAGAGAGATTTTAATTTGTCGTTCTATTCCTTAGCTTACGAGAAAGATAAAGCAGCGAGAAAGAAATCCCGATCCAAAGCGACAAAAATTCGTGCTTTGACACCGGTTTTGGCCATCTATCAGGCAAAATTGGCAGCCCCTGGGGATGAGTTTTACCAGAGGGCCGAAAGACTTCGCAATGAGGTATATTTATATATGCATGATAGACAAAATAAAATCCCGGAATCATAAGCTGGTACTTATCTAACATTAATTTTCTGTATTTTTTCAGTTTGGTAGATTAATTCGCGTTCCCGTCAATGCTGATACAGCATCACATGCCACTTTCTTTGTCCTTTGGAATGGAACCCACAAGATTCCTCACTGTGTTATGGAGATTCTGGAGGAGTATAAGGAGGGGCCACTCTTCAACGCTATCCATTTTTTTGAGGATCCCTCGCTGGCAGCGCCACAACCTAACGATGCAGATTACGCCAATTCCGGTTGTTGCAGAATGCATTTAGTAGCGGCTACAAATTATTATGTGAAGGAGCTTGTAGCAGCTAGCTATTATTATGTGAACGCTGTTCCAGGCTTTCAAGATTTTAATGTGGGTCAGCGGCAAAAGCTTGAATTTTATTTGCGGGATTTGGCCAATCGAAGTCGTGAAGCCATCGTTTTCCATCTTCCCTTTCTGTAGGTCCTTCTTAATTCATGCATGTATGTTTTATCACTAATTAAGCCTGGATTCATAACCTGTGTATCTATTTATCTACTCTATTTAAGCAACAGCATCCTCGAGAACTATTGGCAACAATGTTGGGGTTCCGGACAGCATTGGGACAGTTGCGATCGTGAGAAAGCGGAATGGTCTCCACATTAAGGGATGGGATTGTCCAAACAAGCCAGATTCGCCTGATTTCCGCACTCGTGTCACGGATCCATTTGCCTTGTTTCAGAAGGCGGGTCTCCACTTCAACCTCGCACCTTCTAACTTTACTTCCGTGAATTCCATTGATTTGTAAGATGTCGTTGTTCGGTCTATGGTACGACCATTATAAATGAACCACAGTGTCCCCAGCTTTGTATGAATGCGTGTGTGAATGTGTGTATGAGAGCATCATAGTGGGTTCTGCTAGCGAAGCTATGATGCTTGGGGAGCTTCACCGAAAATGAGCGCCTAGGTTGAGGATCTCATTAATCCAATGATACCAATGAATGGTGACGGTTAAGCTCGCCCAGAATTGGAGCGGCACGGAGGTGTAGGATCTCATCAGTCTGTTGATACCGATGACGTGCGGAGGGAAGCCCAACCCACCTGACATGGGGCGATGGCACAGCAAGGGGAGAACGTCCACGTTCGTCTGTGCTGGACACCATCAAACATGGTGACTGATGCTCCCCTAACTAATCGGCAAATTTTATTAAAATGTCGATAATGCAACTGCAAATTTACTTACTGCCTTCATGAAGTAATTAATCCAAAATTATTAACTTAACTAAATTAAACATGTGTCGTATTTGCATGGCGCGTCGACAGACGTGCTGGCTTCTAACACATACAAACCCCGTACGTTGGCGGTATTAGCTATGGTAAACAAAGCTTCGTGCAACGTGCATATACATAAACATTCGGAGCTATTGCTCCTTAACCAGCCTCATTTCTTTAAACTTAAGCTTTAAGCGTTACTAAAAGCTAGGTAATGCAGACTGATGTATAACCCTCTACAATAAAAAAAGAGAATGTGGAATTTCCATCTTACCAATGATGCTGGCTGAGCATCATATCCTCGCGAAAATACCACAACTTGTTCTCAATTCCATTGTCTTCGCCATGTTTTCCGCCAACAACGATACATTCATGATCTTCCTCACTGCTGTCTCCTCCTCCGTTTCCACCATCGCCTCCTTCTCCTCCGTCAATACCTCCGTCATTACCTCCATTATTTCCATAGCCCTTGTGCTTATTTTTTTTGTGCCCACCGTGGGCCAAGGGCTTGTGCTTATGTTTTCCATCTCCAAAAGGTCTATTTACACGGTTTCCTTCATCATCGTCGTCGTCATCATCATTGCCCTTGTCACTTTGTGGCAAGTCATTATTTACTTCAGGTACAAGGAACGCAGCGATAGGTTCAAGTGGTCCGATATCATTTTCTTGACTAGCACTGTCTGCAGCTGCGGCGGAAATGGCTTCAATTGTTTCTGGATCTTTGACAACTTTCTCTTTTTTCTTGCTCTTTTTCTATTATTTTTCTGCTTGTGACCATTACCGTAGTTGTAATTGCGAATGGAGTTGTTGATGGCATCTTCATCGTAAATCAAGTCATTTTGAGTTTGTCTTTTTGGTGCACCATCCAACACAACTCAACGCTTCCACTTTCCAGAGACTCTGGAGGGGTCTGAGAGTTGTTGTACGGCGTACGTAAGGTCTTCTTGAGTAAGGTCTTTTGGTAATTTTTGTAATTTTGGGACGAGCTGTGGTAGTAGTAGTACTAGTAGTTGTTGTGTTGAACTTGTACTTGAAATGGTAAGAGTTGAGTTGTCATTCTCAACGTCTCTCTTTGCCCTGTTAAGAAGTGATCTTGATCTGCTTTCCATCTCATCCTTGATATATTCTGCTGGAATGAACCAGTCTGGAATTGCGTCAATTGGATGGACAATCTAAATTAAATTAAAGAAATATTTCCACCAATGAAGTCTCCCAGTCAAACTGTCAAAAAACACACTTTAAACAGAACTAGAACCTTAAATCCAGTCATGTCGTCTCGTTCCAAGGCCGCAGCGACGAGACCCAGGTACCAAATCTTTGGATGGATTTTGTGCTTGTAAAGAAGATCCTTGGCAAGTAGGTATACATCCAGTGGAGATTTTTGAGCTGGAGTATGAAATAAATAATTGTTTTACGTAAACGGAACTAACTGATTTATAAAATGCATTCATATAAAAATTATAGCTTTACCAACAAACAGTCTCTGAATTTGCATTCTAGCCTCTAAATGCATTGGGGACAAACTGTAAAAAAATGACCTCTTGGACAAACTTCGTTAACGCCTGCTAGCTCAGCAGACATTTCTTCACTGGAGCTACCATCTCCACCATCGTCATCCAAATGCATACCCTCGAAAAGCTTTAAAAACTTTTTCTGTAGCTTTCCGTCCACCTCTAATGAAATGTAAAATATGCCATTTAAATCATCTCGCAACTCTTTGTTAAACGATTGGCTTCAGTTATAGAATATGGTTCAATTACGCATTCCGGGGACAAATCGACGGCCTACATGGTAATGCCATTCCTTCTCAGAAGATTTACTTTTGCTGTCGCATGTCAGTCTAAATTAATACAATAATGTATTTTATGAATCGGAAGGTATATATATACTTATGAAAAATATGCTTTTTATGGGTTAAATAATTACTGCAGGAGATCTTCAGATCCATAAAAAAGGATAGACATAAATAGGTAGATTCCGGCAAAAGAAATCGTGTTTAAATAGTGCTCTTTTGGCACAGCAAACTGCTTGAAAAATTTGAGAACACTGTCTATAAGATGGAGGGGATTCTTTATCGCAGCCTTGTACAACTCCGCTTCACTTCCTAAAGCTCCTAAAACTTTTTGATCGTGATGAACCGCAGTTTCAGAACCAGAAGCAAAAGGGGAACATTGTTATCAAGGAGGGCTGTGTGATACCCAACTCCAACTCCGGGGGAATATGCAACCACCTGTGGATTGCTAAACTGAGCCATAATTGGCTGATGAATATTTGGCAAGTTTTGTAACTGTTGAGGCTGTTGATAAATGGTGGAAAATTGTTGTTGAGATTGCTGTTGAAGCAATTGCGCCTGAGGATATTGGACGGATGCAGATGCTGATATCTGCTGGCTATTTTGACCTTGACCCTGAGGTCTTGGGTGCAAAACTGTTGGACGTTGAGGTGGTTGATATTGCTGTTGATATTGTTGCTGGTTTTGATAACCTTGTGGATTTTGATAATTTACGTTCCCACCACCACCTTGTGGATTTTGATAATTTATGCTACCACCACCACCTTGTGATCCTTGATAATTGCTGTTCGCAGCACCTTCATAATTGCCGTTCCCAGCACCACCATGATGTTGACTTTGATAATTGATGTTGCACCGGCTAACTGATTACCGTTATGGCTTGAAGGTGGCACCACACTTATCACACCTCCTCCAAAAGATTCCTCCGCCTTGTTATCTGTATGCTGCTGGGCGTAGGTCGTGATCGGACCATTTCTGTCAATTGGTGCCACCACCACTGGGGCACTATTCGTGTCGCTAGGAAGCGCCAACAAGTCTTCAGCATCATCTTTTATCGTGAATCCACCTAAATGTCGAGGCTTTCTGGTAATGACTGGGCTGAACATGAACTATTTGAACAATAACTAGTAATACTACTACTAATGAACACTTTGTGAAACTTCTCCTGAGCAGATGCATTTTGTATGAATAAATATATGTCTAGTTCAATACAGAACGTCCTTGGCGTTCAAAATCCTTTTACTTTTCAATTTATTTTTAATAACGAAACTTGTCACAAAATACCGGGCACTTCCAAAAACATATTTTTTAACGTAAATTCAAGCCTACATATTAAAATGATTCCCATCATTATAATACCAAAAAAAACTAGGCTAAAATTCTTACTTGATGCTCATCATCGCTCGATGAGGAAGCGGAGCACTTTATGCAAACATTTCAAGAATGAAACTAAAATTGTTGGTTTGTCTAAGAACTCATTTCCTCACGAAACTGGGGAGCAATGCCTATTTTTTTTGAATTACATTGATACACATTTATCCTTGTAGATTTATGCATGGGTTCAAATGTAGATAAGTTTTGTTTTTCTAGTTGAGCTAGTTGTACTATCAATATAATGTGTATTATAGCTATAAAAAAATGATACTTTTATTCTAGAACGAGCAAAAAAGTTGTAGGTACTCCTTTTTCAATTTTCACACTTGTAGTTTTGTTTCAAAAATTTAGTATACTTATTTATACAGCATTAGTAATTAATGCTTTATTGGGAATTAATGTGTTTCACGTTCATTTTGACTACGCACAATCCATGTTAGAAATGAAACGTGCTGTTGATAAGCTTTCGTTATAAAAAGTTTGACTGCATATTTGAACAAGAGCATTTTGAATGAGTTGAATTGAATGTAATTAGTAATTAGCTTACTCGTTTAGAAAATACATGGTTTAAGGTACATGTATGTAGTAGTGGAATGGCTTTTTTTAAGTTTGAAGATGAGTTTTCATACATGTGGGCTATATCAACTATAAAGTTTGAAGAGGAGCATCATCCACCTTACCATCATTGTAATCCTCCATCCACCTAGAAAATGCAGCTACTTTTGACTTTTACATGCTCTGCTAATACATTTACGCATTGAAAGGGAGAGAGATCAAAAATGTTAAGGCCCGTGATGTGAAGGGCTGTTGCATACGAAGTTTCATTTTTAGTTTCAATTGTATGCACATATTGCACATTCGAAATAGTAGCAAGCAATAAAGTAATTGCTCGTGTTTCCTGAAAGGTATACTATATATAGCACTTTCGGTACCATTATAAACTTTATGTTTTAGTACTTTTTCTGTAGTATATATTGTTATTTCTTGTTGTTGTAGCGGTAGTTTACAACAACCAACATTAGCCAATGTGGATTAACTAAACTAAAAAATTGAAAGTTTTCATTGCATCATTACACAAAACCTGAACAAATTAGACACAATAAATAATTTATGATCAGTTTTACAATCTTAATCTTTTGAGTATTGACGGCAGTTTGGCGGATCCTCTTTGAATTTGATTCGGCTCATTGACTGAATACTCAGTTAATGAGCAGCAGGAGCAGTCAAAATAAAAAAATTAATTGAGATTGGAATTCGATACACATTGTAACTTTCTCAAAGAAAGGTAAGAATATACAAAAAAAATGTACGAGTTACCTCTAGCCTGTGGGGATGGGGTGAATTGAAACTTGTATGGAACTGGAAGAAAATTAGCGACCTGTCCAACAACAGGGACTTTCATATTATTAAACTTTTATTAATAAGCTAACATTATTTGCATGTAGGTTATGGTACAATAAAATTATAATGACTTTGTGGAACATAATAAATTAAACTGTTTGTCTGTCATTTGTCATCTTAAACAACGCGAACACCTCTTGAATTTGTCCTTCCATATTGAAAGGAATTACTCACTCTCATTACTCTCATTACTGTTTTCTCATTCTCGCTCTGACGCTGATGATGAAAAAAAGCAAAGTGGTCAATGTGTTTGATTTCAAACTGAAATTTAAAAAAAAATAGTAAAATAATTTACAATGTTTTCTTTGTAATTATTTGTTTAGTGAGGTGATATCTTTTTATAACAGCTTAGCTTACCAGCAGTCGACTTCATGTTGGGAGCTTTTTCACATACTGCTCAAGCGTATCAATCGTTTGTGGAACACTAGAATTAAAATTTTGACATAAAATGCTAGAAAATGAATGTCCAGGATGACAAGGGATTGGAGGTTTAAACATAGGCCTATCAAAAGGGTATCCCATCGGGGCGGGCGTCAGGATATCGCCTCATAGGATGTCCACAGAAGATGTAGCGGTGAGTTACAGGGCTCTGGGAATTTCAGGTCTTCGGGACTATTTTGAACACGATCTTCGTCGTAGTTTGGTGGCCATCACAAACAGGTCAAAAGGCATTCGCTACCTTGTTTCCGCTTTGGAATGTACAAATGTTTGGCCACCCTAGAAATCGAGTTCATTATCATTTTAATTTGTACAGAAATTTATAATAGTCAATGAACATTCAAGAAAAGTTCGTTAATCATACGCACAGCCACAGAAATCGGCAGCACCATCTTCCTCGCGGACCATGGCTTCCTTTAAGCTTGTTGACCAGGGTTTCGTAAAGTGAAGAGTCGTGAGACCTTCTTGTGATGATATTTTTAACCAACGCGAACTATACATTTACGATCCAACATGCATTGTACTATCATATGAGCATAACATGAATATTAAAACTAATATGAATTGAAAACCTTACGTTTGACCTGGAATGCATCGACCTGAAACATTAGTCGTCGCTGCTCCTTCAAATGAAACCTTCTTCCTTTTCGTCGTAGCGTGGTGGCCATGAAAATTCGGATTGTGCCTTTGCCGGATTTTGTTTTTGCACATGTTTACGTTCCTATAAATTTAACATTATCTTGGATATTTTACCTTATGCATAGATCTGGCATATTTAAACCTTGTCTTTGAAAATTAAAGTTTTTACACAGCGAGCTGTCAATCTTACCACAACAATTTTATATATGAAAGGTTCATGGGCCAAATGTGTAGCACAAACATTAGCATGCTCTTCTCAGCAATGCTCACCAACACTTCCATCCCAAGCCCGGGCTGCAACTGAAAATCTCCTTTCGTCCAAACTGTTTTTCAATGTTGATTGGGAGCTTCACTACTATTTGGAAATAAGTTCCACGTGCTGAACTTCATTCCTCGCCACAAAAAAGTGGATAAGTCTGCCCTATATTTCGGGCCAATATTAAGCGCACTTTTCAGGTAGCATTAGCATCTACGTAACTTCATCATAATTTAAGCACTTACACCAATAGCTTGATAATGGAGCCAAAGTCTGTTTTTGAATCTTTCAAAAAAATGTTATTATCGAGCCAAATTGTGATATGGGTAAAACGCGGGATCCCTCATAGAAACGGCTTGTTCGGCCATAATTCCAGGAGGTGCATGAAGTTTGAAAAATGGATCAAGTCATCCAAGCAATCTCTGTGTCGCGGTAAATTATTGGATTCAAAGTGTCATAATACAGGGGGTTAACTGAGATTGACGTAGCCTCAACCGTATTGGCGAGGCGGATCCATGCCGAAAGCATTGCCAAATAGACACCTTTTGTCCATTTTGCTAAAAGGTAACGATAGCAACTAATATTCCCTAACTCCTACAGTCAGTGAAAGCTACTTTGACAGTGGTTTTGAGCTAACTTACCCCACTAATTTTCCTGTTTTGATTCGCCTAAACAAGGTCTGTTAATAAATACCTTAAGCAATTTCTGGAATAATTAATGTTTCTCGAGAAATTTGGATCATCCCAAGTGAATAGATATCCCTGAAAAAAAAGAATACTTTCAACCTGGAGGAATCGTACATCGAAGGATCCAATTCCGCATTTGCTGATGTACAGTCTGGAAAGTATTGGTTCCTCGACCACCCAAGCAGCGCCCTTACGGTAGACCAACAACGAGCCAACTAGTAGTTCAACTCATTGTCAAATGTTTCAAGAATGAAGAATTTATGGATGAAGTATTCTTTTTTTTCAGGATATTATTCACTTGGATGATCCAAATTTCTCGAGAAACATTATTATTCCAGAAATGCTAGGTATTTATAACAGACTTGTTAAGGGAATCAAAACAGGAAAATTAGTGGGGGTAAGTTAGCTCAAAACCACTGTCAAAGTAGTTTACTGACTGTAGGAGTTTAGGGAATTTAGTTGTATCGTTTCACCTTTTTAGCAAAATGGACAAAAGGTGTCTATTTGGAATGCTTTCGGCATGGATCCGCTCGCCAATACGGTTGAGGCTACCTCAATCTCAGTTAACCCCTGTATTATGACACTTTTGGAATCCATAATTATGGACACATGATGATTGCTTGGATGACTGATCCATTTTTCAAACTTCATGCACCTCCTGGAATTATGGCCGAACAAGCCGTGAGCTTAAGGGACCAGCCGTTTTACCCATATCACATTTGGCTCGATAATAACATTTTTGAACGATTCAAACAGACTTTGGCTGCATATAAGCTATTGGTGTAAGTGTATAAATTATGACGTTACGTAGATGCTTTTAATGCTACCTGAAAAGTGGTTAATCTTTGGAAATATAGGGAGACTTTCCACTTTTGTGGCGAGGAATTGAAGTTCAGCACGTGGAACTTATTTCCAAAAGCAGTGAAGCTCCCAATCAACTGAAACATTTTGGACGGAAAGGAGATTTCAGTTGCAGCCCGGTGTGGATGGAAGTGTTGGTGAGATTGCTGAGGAAGAGCATGCTAATGTTTGTGCTACACATTTGGCCCATGAACCTTTCATATATAAAATTGTTGTGGTAAGATTGACACAGTCGTGTATAAAAAACTTTAATTTTCAATTAAGACAAGGGTTAAATATGATGTATCTATGATAATGGTAAAATATCCAAGATAATGTTAAATTTTAGGAACGTAAACATTGTGCAAAAACAAAATCCGGCAAAGGCACAATCCGAATTTTCATGGCACCACGCTACGACGAAAAAGGAAGAAGTTTCATTTGAAGGAGCAGCGACGACTATGTTTCAGGTCGATGCATTCCAGGTCAAACGTAAGGTTTTCAATTCATATTAGTTTTAATATTCATGTTATGTTCATATGATAGTACAATGCATGTTGGATCGTAAATGTATAGTTCGCGTTGGTAAAAATATCATCACAAGAAGGTCTCACGACTCTTCACTTACGAAACCCTGGTCAACAAGCTTAAAGGAAGCCATGGTCCGCGAGGAAGATGGTGGGATTTCTGTGGCTGTGGTATGATTAACGAACTTTTCTTGAATGTTCCATTGACTATTATAAATTTCCGTACAAATTAAAAATGATAATGAACTCGATTTCTAGGGTGGCCACAACATTTGTACATTCCAAAGGGAAACAAGGTAGGAATGCCTTTTGACCTGTTTGTGATGGCCACCAACTACGACGAAGATCGTGTTCAAGATAGTCCCGAAGACCTGAAATTCCCAGAGCCCTGTAACTCACATACATCTTCTGTGGACATCCTATGAGGCGATATCCTGACGCCCGCGCCGATGGGATACCCTTTGATAGGCCTATGTTTAAACCTCCAATCCCTTGTCATCCTGGACATTCATTTTCTAGCATTTTATGTCAAAATTTTAATTTAGTGTTCCACAAACCGATTGATACGCTTGAGCAGTATGTGAGAAAAGCTCCCAACATGAAGTCGACTGTGGTAAGCTAAGCTGTTATAAAAAGTATCACCTCTAAAAAAATAACAAGAACATTGTAAATTATTTTACTATTTTTTTTAAAATTTCAGTTTGAAATCAAGCACATTGACCACTTTGTTAAAGATTTTCATCATCAGCGTCAGAGCGAGAATGAGAATAACAGTAATGAGAGTAATGAGAGTGAGTAATTCCTTTCAATATGGAAGGACAAATTCAAGAGGTGTTCGCGTTGTTTAAGATGACAAATGACAGACAAACAGTTTAATTTATTATGTTCCACAAAGTCATTATAATTTTATTGTACCATAACCTACATGCAAATAATGTTAGCTTATTAATAAAGGTTTAATAATATGAAAGTCCCTGTTGTTGGACAGGTCGCTAATTTTCTTCCAGTTCCATACAAGTTTCAATTCACCCATCCCACAGGCTAGAGGTAACTCGTACATTTTTTTTGTATATTCTTACCTTTTTGAGAAAGTTACAATGTGTATCGAATTCCAATCTCAATTAATTTTTATTTTGACTGCTCCTGCTGCTCATTAACTGAGTATTCAGTCAATGAGCCGAATCAAATTCAAAGAGGATCCGCCAAACTGCCGTCAATACTCAAAGATAAAGATTGTAAAATTGATCATAAATTGTTTATTGTGTCTAATTGTTCAGGTTTTGGTGGTAATGATGCAATGAAAAACTTTCAATTTTTTAGTATAGTTAATCCACATTTGGCTAATGTTGGTTGTTGATAAACTACCGCTACAACAACAAGAACAACATATAATATAGTACAATATATACTACAGAAAAAGTACTAAACATAAAGTTTTAATGTACCGAAAGTGCTATATATAGTATACCTTTCAGGAAACACGAGCAATTACTTTATTGCTTGCTACTATTTCGAATGTGCAATAATGTGCATACAATTGAAACTAAAAAAATGAAACTTCGTATGCAACAGCCCTTCACATCACGGGGCCTTAACATTTTTGATCTCTCTCCCTTTCAATGCGTAAATGTATCAGCAGAGCATGTAAAAGTCAAAAGTAGCTGCATTTTCTAGGTGGATGGAGGATTACAATGATGGTAAGGTGGATGATGCTCCTCTTCAAACTTTATATTTGATATTGCCCACATGTATGAAAACTCATCTTCAAATTTAAAAAAGCCATTCCACTACTACATACATGTACCTTAAACCATGTATTTTCTAAACGAGTAAGATAATTACTAATTACATTCAATTCAACTCATTCAAAATGCTCTTGTTCAAATATGCAGTCAAACTTTTATAACGAAAGCTTATCAACAGCATGTTTCATTTCTAACATGGATTGTGCGTAGTCAAAATGAACGTGAAACACATTAATTCCCAATAAAGCATTAATTACTAATGCTGTTGAATAAGTATACTAAATTTTTTGAAACAAAACTACAAGTGTGAAAATTGAAAAAGGAGTACCTACAACTTTTTTTGCTCGTTCTAGAATAAAAGTATCATTTTTTTGATAGCTATAATACACATTATATTGATAGTACAACTAGCTCAACTAGAAAAACAAAACTTATCTACATTTGAACCATGCATAAATCTACAAGGATAAATGTGTATCAATGTAATTCAAAAAAATAGACATTGCTCCCCAGTTTCGTGAGGAAATGAGTTCTTAGGCAAACCAACAATTTTAGTTTCATTCTTGAAATGTTTGCATAAAGTAGCTCCGCTTCCTCATCGAGCGATGATGAGCATCAAGTAAGAATTTTAGCCTAGTTTTTTTGTATTATAATGATGGGAATCATTTTAATGTGTAGGCTTGAATTTACGATAAAAAATATGTTTTTGGAAGTGCCCGTATTTTGTGACAAGTTTCGTTTATTAAAAATAAATTGAAAAGTAAAAGGATTTTGAACGCCAAGGACGTTCTGTATTGAACCAGACATATATTTATTCATACAAAATGCATCTGCTCAGGAGAAGTTTCACAAAGTGTTCATTAGTAGTAGTATTACTAGTTATTGTTCAAATAGTTCATGTTCAGCCAGTCATTATCAAAAGCCTCGACATTTAGGCGGATTCACGATAAAAGATGATGCTGAAGACTTGTTGGCGCTTCCTAGCGACACGAATAGTGCCCAGTGGTGGTGGCACCAATTGACAGAAATGGTCCGATCACGACCTACGCCCAGCAGCATACAGATAACAAGGCGGAGGAATCTTTTGGAGGAGGTGTGATAAGTGTGGTGCCACCTTCAAGCCATAACGGTAATCGGTTAGCCGGTGGCAACATCAATTATCAAAGTCAACATCATGGTCGTGCTGGAATGGCAATTATGAAGTGCTGGAACAGCAATTATCAAGGATCACAAGGTGGTGGTGGTAACATAAATTATCAAAATCCACAAGGTGGTGGTGGGAACGTAAATTATCAAAATCCACAAGGTTATCAAAACCAGCAACAATATCAACAGCAATACCTGCACCCAACGTCCAACAGTTTTGCACCAAGACCTCAGGGTCAAAGTCAAAATAGCCAGCAGATATCAGCATCTGCATCTGTCCAATATCCTCAACAGGCACAATTGCTTCAACAGCAATCTCAACAACAATTTCCACCATTTATCAACAGCCTCAACAGTTACAAAACTTGCCAAATATTCATCAGCCAATTATGGCTCAGTTTAGCAATCCACAGGTGGTTGCATATTCCCCCGGAGTCGGAGTTGGGTATCACACAGCCCTCCTTGATAACAATGTTCCCCTTTTTGCTTCTGGTTCTGAAACTGCGGTTCATCACGATCAAAAAGTTTTGGAGCTTTAGGAAGTGAAGGCGGAGTTGTACAAGGCTGCGTTAAAGAATCCCCTCCATCTTATAGACAGTGTTCTCAAATTTTTCAAGCAGTTTGCTGTGCCAAAAGAGCACTATTTAAACACGATTTCTTTTGCTGGAATCTACCTATTTATGTCTATCCTTTTTTATGGATCTGAAGATCTCCTGCAGTAAGCATTTAATCCATAAAAAGCATATTTTCATAAGTATATATATATACATTCCGATTCATAATACATTATTGTATTAATTTAGACTGAATGCGACAAAAGTAAAATCTTCTGAGAAGGAATGGCATTACCATGTAGGCCGTCGATTTGTCCCCCGGAATGCGTAATTTAACCATATTCTATAACTGAAGCCAATCGTTTAAACAAAGAGTTGCGAGATGATTTAAATGGTATATTTTACATTTCATTAGAGGTGGACGGAAAGCTACAGAAAAGTTTTTAAAGCTTTTCGAGGGTATGCATTTGGATGACGATGGTGGAGATGGTAGCTCCAGTGAAGAAATGTCTGCTGAGCTAGCAGGCGTTAACGAAGTTTGTCCAAGAGGTCATTTCTTTTACAGTTTGTCCCCCAATGCATTTAGAGGCTAGAATGCAAATTCAGAGACTGTTTGTTGGTAAAGCTGTAATTTTTATTCACATGCATTTTATAAATCAGTTAGTTCCGTTTACGTAAAACAATTATTTATTTCATATCCAGGCTCAAAAATTCCACTGGATGTATACCTACTTGCGCAAGGATCTTCTTTACAAGCACAAAATCCATCAAAGATTGGTACCTGGGTCTCGTCGCTGCGGCCTTCGGAACGAGACGACATGACTGGATTTAAGGTTCTAGTTCTGTTTACAGTGCGTTTTTGACAGTTTGACTGGGGGACTTCATTGGTGGAAATATTTCTTTAATTTAATTTAGATTGTCCATCCAATTGACGCAATTCCAGACTGGTTCATTCCAGCAGAATATATCAAGGATGAGATGGAAAGCAGATCAAGATCTTTTCTTAACAGGGCAAAGAGAGACGCTGGGAATGACAACTCCACTCTTACCATTTCAAGTACAAGTTCAACAACAACAACTACTAGTACTACTACTACCACAGCTCGTCCCAAAATTACAAAAATTACCAAAAGACCTTACTCAAGAAGACCTTACGTACGCCGTACAACAACTCTCAGACCCCTCCAGAGTCTCTGGAAAGTGGAAGCGTTGAGTTCGTGTTGGATGGAGCACCAAAGAGACAAACTCAAAATGACTTGATTTACGATGAAGATGCCATCAACAACTCCATTCGTAATTACAACTACGGTAATGGTCACAAACAGAAAAATAAGAAAAAGAGCAAGAACAAGAAGAAAGTTGTCAAAGATCAGAAACAATTGAAGCCATTTCGCCGCAGCTGCAGATAGTGCTAGTCAAGAAATGATATCGGACCACTGAACGCTATCGCTGCGTTTCCTTGTACTCTGAAAGTAAATAAGACTTGAACACAAAGTGAAAGGGCAATGATGATGG
>LJIJ01001255.1:0-51112 GCA_001718145.1 Orchesella cincta
CATGAAGTGACAATTTCTTGCAATTTAGCTTATTGGGGGGGGGGGGGGGGTTTCTGCCTTTTCTGTTCCATCTGGTAAAGGAAATGCTCATTTTCTGGGAATCTAGAATGAATCCCAGGAATTGAACACAGTTTGAAGGTTCTAAACTTGACTTTTTATAATTGATGACAAATCCAAGACTTTCTAAATGCGCAATGGTAAACGCAGTATGCAATTTGCATTCCTTGTGAGATTTGCAAATAATGCATATCATCAAGATATATAATTATGATTATTCCATTGCGACGCAAAACACTGTATCACAGGCTTCATTAGCTTTGTAAACAAACGAGGAGCCGTACATAGCCCAAAAGGCAAACAAGTGAACTGAACTGAAGAGCTTTCCATCATACTCAAAGCGAAGATACTTTCTAAATACTTTCGAGCCACTGGGACAGTGTAGTATGCATCTTTCAATCTATCGTTGTCATGTAGCAATCCTGGTACATCAAGTTGATCGCTGACCTGATATCTTCCATTTTAAAGTGACAGTTATCGATATATTCGTTCAAATTCTTAAGATTAAGAATGAAGCGCTTAGACCCATCTGGTTTTGGAACCAAAAATATGGAGGATAAAATTCATCAGTGACATGATCACACTGTTCGATAGCCTTAGTCGTGACTAATTTTTACACAGCATCATCTAAATCTGTATTTCGACTTTGCTCCTTTGGTATTTGGACTACGACTGGTGCGGTATGCTTTTGAAAGGAAGCTTGTAACCACTTATTGCATTTGGGTGAGTTCAGCCTATTTACTTTAAAAAATTTTAACCTTCCGGATGTTAAACATACCGTTTTCAGAATTTACTTCCGTTGCTGCGCCCACTCCCCTGTTCCAAGGTCGGAACGTTTTGGAGTGGGCGTTGGAAGTTTAAAGAACTTCTTGCTTGCTACAGAGACTTCACGAGGCTTTGCTGGCTCTTGGGTTTGTCCCTCATGAACTGAGATGTCGCTTTTCTGTCCCCTTTGTAATATCTTGTGAAAGTTTTCGCAATTGCTTGAGCCTCCTTGACCTTGCTTGTCAAATCATCGCCAATAGTTTAGGATAAAGGGGCTGTTCATTTAGCGTTTCCTGAATATTCACATCTTTAATATTCAAACGGATGTGCTTTCTCCTGAATGCGGAGACCTGATACTGAGTTCCCACTAGGAAACGTCCCGAATCGCTGAGCATTGCGATGTAGTTATTACGAGTGAGTTCACTCTTTTCATCCAGAAAAAGACGACAGCAGCTGACCAAGACCAGTTTATGAAGTTTCCATATTCTTCTGAATTCGGAAGAGCTCTTCATCACGCCCCACGCGTAAAAGCATTAACAGCTTTATTTAATTCCATGTTCAATGGAGGCCCACCAAACAGCCATTGATGGGGGAATAAACTTTTTGCGTATTTTCTCACGATCTCCTTTGCTAAGCCCTTTTTTGCTATTGCGTTCCAACGCCATGGCAATTTCTGGTGAATATCCGGTCCAGTTCGGCTACTTTCACAGGTTCACCTAATAACTCCTGGATATCTTCATCCACAGCAGAGAGCTCGAGTAAGTCTTGGTTTTGGGTATCGCTACAGACTGAGCGATCCATATCCATCGACTTAGTGTCGGGGTTACCATCAGGACAGTTGTCCGCATCCATTCGATCAAGTTTTGATCCAACATTATCCTCATCAGCTTTCAAGTCAGTCTGCTTTGAATTTTGCTGAGTGGAGTTAGCATTTGCGCTAGTTTGACAGTTTACGAGCTCACGAACGAGCTGTTTTAATCTCCGAAACCTCGGTTTCCAGGACGTCCAACCGTTTCTTTTGGAAGAACCGGATTTCCTGTTCTTTTTACGCTTGTGCCTCTTCCATCCTTCGATGACACTGACCTTGAGCGTGGCATGCTGAAAAAAAGACTAATAAACAATTTCCAATAGAAATTAGTACAACTTTTCAGTTGTTGAATAATGGAAATATTATATGGAATGAATATTAAGGTATAAAACCGTCGATTTCGAATGAATTTGGTAGTTTTAATTGATGATAATCTGCGTCCAAAATTAATAGTCGGCGAAGACGACCACTTCCTTAGGAATGAAGAAAAATAGTTTGTGAATGTAGGGTTATGGCATGGATTGTGTGTTTTTTGTTTTTTCGTACTAGTGGTGAAGATGACTTAATCCTAGGCTGCTGCAAGTTCTAACTTATTGATGTAGAGGGCGAGACGACTGCCAACAAAATTTATATAGTTTTTTATACTTACAAGCACTTTTCAAGTCTGAAGCGTTTGGCTTTTATCTGCATAATTGACAATAAATTTCCAATCTCCGGTTGTGCTAGATTTCGCTTTCTTAATTTTTCCATAAGCGACCTTTGAAGGGCAGAGGAAACAACCTCGCCTGCGAAAATCCGGATGTTTTGCCACCTTCCCGCCTTCGTTCGAGTCGAGGGGCTTCTAGTCCATCCATGTAGCTCGAGCTCTTTTGGGTTGTGAGCTCTCTTTGGAAAGGAGAGCTGAAGAGACTGACGGGTTTTGGTCCAGTAATCGCTTCACTGTGAATTTAAATAAATATAATTAATTCGAACTTAAAAAAATAATTCATAAGGTTGATATGGAAAAGAGAAGGGATTTACAGGGGTAATCTTGGAGCAAGGAGCAGAGCTCATCAGAAAAGTAATCGCATTCTTGTTGAACTTTTGTGGGGAGTTGGGAAACGGTGACCGCGTTGAAACTGAGAGTGGGGGGCCTTTTGGATTGGGGTGAAGGGAGAGGTCCGAGAGCGCCAATCAGCCGCCGCCTTCCCATACCAGGTCGGAGTGGAGTCGGTGCTAAATATATGAAATTGGCATTTTAAAAACGGATAATAAGCTTACGAGAAACCGTGTCAGATTTAAATAAAATGTTAACTGGGTCAACCTCCTAAAACAGGTTTAGTTTTTAAGTGAAAGTGAAAAAATTTTAAATTTAAAAAAAAATGTTGGGTATTGCTTCCTAAAAAATCACTACTGCACTAAATGAACTTTCTTCCAACTAAATTAAATTATTTCCTCTTAACGAAAATTTTGAAAATAAGCGCATTCAAAATTCTAACTTTAAAGTTCAAGTGTACAAATCCATAAAGGTTTGAGATTTATTTGCTCCTTTGAAAAAAATTTCTTCGTTGAAATACCTTTATAACTTAAAGCAACTGACCTTGAGCAGGGATGAGGTCTTCGTGAGCAAAATCATAGGTGGAGTACTAGGTGATGGCACAATGGTCGCCTGCATCTGGGTGGAAGCAGTCCACTTGCGCCTTGCTTCCCTTCGTGGGTCTTACTATTTCCTTTAACTCAGCCAAAATTTCATCCAAGTGACTAACCAAATCCGGATCATTCTTTCCAAACTGGAAGGTGAGGGGATCATGATGATCAGGATTCAGCTAAGCACTAATATAACCGGTGCCGAAAAGGGGGTTAAAACTTTTTAGCGAGTGGCCGGAACATTGGAAGCTGATTGGTAGTTGAGAACAAAGGATTAAGTACCTCCGTACCTGAAGTACACTAATCCCTTCATTCCCAACAGCCAATCAGCTTCCAATGTATCCCGGCCACTCGCTAAAACAGTTTTTAACCACCTTTCGGACGGTTATATTGTGCTTGCTGATCAGAATACTCACGTGGATGAGAGTCAGCGCCTATACGGATAATCCATAATCCTTTCCCAAAGGCAACTTCGCCGCCAATTTCCTCATCAGTCAAAGGATACGGATTCTTCACTGGGTGGCTCAGCACTCAAAACCAGCTCGAGGCCATAAGTATCCAAAGTGAGCACCACTTGCCTCGCGCTTGGCGGCGATTCCTTATCAATTTCCACCACTAATTTCCTTTGATTATTCGGGGGCCACCCTCCTTTGCTTTTGATTCTTGTAGACGCCAAAAATAGCCCCTTCGATCAAACGCTATCGGCATCAAATCTAACAAAGTGTTTCGAAAGTACAAATACAAAGCATACTCAGGTCTCCCGGCTGAAGCCATTTTAGTAAGGAAGTTTTGGGGCGAGTCGAGACACGATTTGGAGTTGCTTCTGCGTGAATTGAGACATATTGAAACCTGCCGATGATGCCGTGATTTTAACAAGCTTTATTGTCACTTCACAAGGCACAAGTCAGAAGGGTTGGTGTTATATTAGCATATAATCAGTGGGATGGTGCACACTTGAGGTTTAGTCTACTCAGTCTGGATTTATTAAGATCAACCTCATACTACAAGCAACCTCATGTTACAAGATCATTCATAGTAGGCACATGGTAGCTATTCATACCAACGTGCCATAATATTACTTTATGGTTTATCATGCCAGCACATCCCCCTTTTCAGTTATCAACTAATTCTAATTACAATTAATCAATAATCAAATACAAATAATAATTAGTAACTAATCTAATCACGGGTTTATACACTCGTCCATATCTTGATCGGCGTATCCCGTCGTCGGGGTTGACGTTGACTGGCTCGGCTTCTCGAACTACTTCCGGTCTTCGCTCGGTGGTTCTTGAATGTCCAATCGTCGTCTTCAGGCAAAGGGACATCATGGCCTTTGCTCAGGTGGAATCTGTTCCTTCGGATTACACCTCTGGGGTTTCCACCTCATATGATCTTGGAGTAGCAGCTTTCTTGACACTCTTCCCCAAGTCCTCATGTCGGTGATCCATACAACGTCATTCGGCTGGAGCTCTTCTTTTTCCTTGGTGCCGTGACGTTGGTCATACTTTGTCTTGTATCCTTGTCTTCTCTTTTCCTCCTTCCCCAGAAGATCCTTGCTGTCCACAGTCTTCGGGATGAGGGCATCAGAGGTTATCGGTACAGTTGTCCGAATTTTTCTTCCCATCAAAAGCTCAGCTGGGCTGTATCCATTCTGCAAACGGTCGCTCGGTACTCCATCAGAGCTTTTGAGGGGTCTTCATTCTTCTTGAACAGCTTTACAATCTTCACTGCAGCCTCTGCCATTCCATTACTCCGCGGAAATTTTGGGCTGGAAGTTGTATAGTGAAATCCATATCCTTCTGCAAATTTCTTGAACTCGCGAGATGCTCCAGGATGGCAAGTACGGGTTAGATCTCCAAACTACGTACCATTGTCACTGATCACGAGCTCCGGAACTCCATGTCTTGCAAAAATCGACTTGCAACATTGTACAACGACGCCAGCTGTCAAACTGCTCAGTTGTACAACTTCAGGATACTTGGAATAATAATCAACCACCACTAAATACCAATTCTTCATGTAGTAGAAAAGGTCCATTCCAATCTTCTGCCAGGGTCGTACTGGGAAGTCGGTGAGGATCAGCGGTTCGTGGCGGTGTGATGACTCTTGAATGCAACAGTGCATTTCTTAATAATTTCTTCAATCTGAGTTGAAATGCCTGGCCAGATTGTTTCTCGAGCTCTTGCTCTGCACTTGGTGATTCCAAGATGACCAGTATGAATTTTCATTAGCATATCTGGTCTCATGACTGTTGGGATAATGATGCGGCATCCTCTCATCAACAGTCCATTTTCGGATCCAATTTCATGACGCAAATTCCAGTATTCCGTGCATGTTGGGTCCAATTTCTTCTTTTCTGGCCATCCATTCTGGCTGTATTCAGTTATTTTCTTCAAAACTGAATCTTCTTGTTGCGCTTTCCATATCTCCGTCAGTCGCTCATCAGTCACTGGAAGACATGAAAGTACTGCATTGATGTGGGCAGCAGCTGCTACTTCATCTTCAGCATCTTCAGTCGAAGCCAAAGGTTGCCGGAGAGTGCATCCGCCGCAATCAAATCCTTTCCCGGAGTATGATAAATCTCGAACGAGAATCTCAGCATTCTCATCCGGAAGCGTTGGATCCTGGGGGTGAGCACATCTAGCTCTTTAGTGGAGAATATTGGGACCAAGGGCTTGTGATCAGTCTCAATCATGAACTGTTTTCCAATCAGGAAGTCGGCAAAACGTTCACATGCCCAAGTCAAAGCTAATGCTTCCTTCTCATCTGAGCATATCGCTTTTCAGCATCCGTCATCGTTCGAGATGCGTAGGCGATTGGTCTCCATTCTCCGTCGTCTTGCTTTGCTTCAGAACCGCTCCCAGTCCAAATGATGACGCGTCGGCGGAGACTGTTGCTCACATCATAGCTTGCCAGGATTGGGTGCTGTATTAATACTTCTTTCAGTCGAGCAAATGCTTTCTTCTGAGCTGGTCCCCAAAGAAAGTCTTGTTCATCACGAAGCAGCTGATTGAGCGGGCAGCTTCTTCGACAAATGTGGAAGGAGTCTTCCTAATGGTTCACAACACCAAAGAATTTCTCACGTCGGTCACATTTTTCGGTTCTAGCATATTCTTCACCGCCTAACTTTTCTTCGGATCGGGCCGGATACCATCTGCATTCACAATGTGTCCCAGGAAATTGACCTCGGTGACTCCAAAGCTGCATTTGGCTTCATTTAGGGACTCCGGCTTCTTCAATCTTTCCAAAACTTTCCGAAGAATCTTATCATGCTCCTCAAGTGTTTCTGCGAAGATCAATATGTCATCCAAATAACATATAAGACCATCAATACCTTGCAGAATAAGGCTCATCGTTTTCCGGAAAAATTCTAGGGCTGTGGTGATCCCAAATGGCATTCGGCAGAAACAATAGCGTATAAATGGAGTGATGAAGGTTGTCAAAAGTTGAGAATTTTCATGCAGCTTGATCTGATGAAATCCACTGTTTGCATCCACTTCGAAAATATTTTTGCTCTTCCCAACTGTCCTAGTGTATGCTCTACAACTGGCATGGGATGAATTCACGATCCAGACTCTGATTCAACTTGCTGAGGTCACACAAAGTCTGATATCTCCATTCGGCTTTCCAGTGATTACTGTGGGCGCGCACCAGTCTGTAGCCTCATCTACTTGCTTGATGATACCCATTTCAGTAATTCTGTCAATCTGGTTCCAATTTGGTCATCAATGGAATTGGAACGCGACGTGGAGTGTGGACTGCAAAGGGACGAGCACCATCCTTCAATTTGATTTCGTATGGATCTCCAATATTCCCAATTCCTTCAAAGAGTTTGGGATATTCACGTTTTGGATCCACAGCTGATTGTCCTTTTTCCTCACTCACCACGTTCACACGTTTCACCAGTTCCAAATTTTCACACGCTGATAAGCTCAACAATGGCTTATCCAGTCGGCGAACCACATAAACCATTTCTTGAATTTCGATGTCCAAATGCTTCATGTTAGCTTCGAACATTCCAACACAATCCAAATAGTTCATGTCAGCACCACGGAGCCTCCTATCTGGAATAGTTAGCTTCTGCTTTGGCATATTTTTCTTGTACTCATACATGGACAGCACAGTGACTTCAGCACCAGAGTCGAGCTTAAAGTCTACACTTTTCCCATTCACGTTTAGGGTAGCAGTCCATCTCTTTTGACGTGCAGCTTGATCTTCATCCTTCGTCTGTGAGGTGAGAGCAAGCATGAATGCACTTTTCATTTCCGGTTCCGATTTAGCCACTTCCTTTATCTCAGCTGTAGGAGGAGCCTTATCAGTCTTTTTCTTGGTTCGGCAACAGGAAGCATAATGACCAATCCTTCCGCAATTTTTGCAATCTGCATCCTCGCTGAGCACGGTTTCATTCTGTGGACATATCCACATTTTCCACACTTATTCTGTGACGAGGTGGAGGGCTGAGATTCCGTCTTCTCATGAGGTGGTGCAGATTCATTTTTCTTTTTAGGAAACTTTCTCTCGTTGGAGGCTCCCACTCTATTCAGTTGTGGACTTGGAGGGCGACCTTGGAGCTCATGTTGCTGTTTCTTCACCGCCTCGTGGTTTCGAACAGTCATGATGGCTTTCTCCAGGGTCAGCGCGTTGTCCAGTTGCAGTTTTCAGATAACTTCTTATCGAGAACTCCAACTACGATCGATCACGAATCATCTCATCATGCAAGGTCTGGTACTCACAGTACTGGGCCAGCTTGTATAAAGCTGTGATGAAGTCATCCACTGGCTCCCCTTGTTCCTGCACTCTGGAGTTTGAACAGCGCTCGTTCATAAATCACGTTCCTTCTGACAATGAAATAATTTTCGAACTGTTCCAGCACCTTGTCAATTTTCTTTTCGTCCCCTGCTGTTGAGAACTTTAGGGTCCTGAAGACATCATCGGCCTTATCTCCCATCATGTACATCAGGATTTCAACTTTTTCGGCGTCATTCATCTTGATCATTTGGCTGACAAGAAGATAACGCTCGAATTGCTTCCTCCATCTTGGCCACTCTGTGGGGGTGGAGAAGTTGAACTTTTCTGGAGCTTGAACTTGAAAAGCTGCCATCCTCTTGAATTTCAATCACGATAAAATTCACTTCACAATGAAACTTTCCTCAACGGGCGTTCCAAGATTTTCGAACCTTGCTTCTCGAGCAGTTTCGAAATCCACAATATTCTTCAGTGCTCAAACGGTCACTTCAGAGACGATTTCTAATCGTTTTCACGCTGCCACCATGTTATATTAGCTATAATCAGTGGATGGTGCACAAATAGAGTTTAAGTCTACTCAGTCTGGATTTATTAAGAATCAAACCCCTCAACTACAAGCAACTCATGGTACAAGATCATTCTCATAGGCACATGGTAGCTCATTCATACACAACGTGCCATAATATTACTTTATGGTACAATTATTTATTAACTGCAGCCGTCCGAAATTTCCCTCAATCATTTTTTAGCATTTGATGCTGGCACAACACTCGTTAGTATTTTTAAGGCTCATTAGTTTCATCGGTTTCCCTTTCATTTGAAGCTACTCATCACGTAGAATATATTTCGTGTGTCATACTTATATTTGAGTATATATGGTTTAAGTTTTCTCTGCCAGCCAACGCATCTCACTTTTCCAATATTTTTAGCGGTCTTCTTTTTGTAAAAGGAGCGAGTCAAGGCTCTTCAAGTTTGCACTGAGCCTCATTGTGGTAATTTTTACAACTCATTCAATTTGGTCTCGAGGAAATTAAAGTCAGCACACATTTCCTCTTCCCATTTCTCTTTCGCGTCTTACCATGTTGACAAAGCCATTTAAAGCTTGGGAGGATATGATTATTATGGGTTGGTGGATGGTGTCTCACTAATATTATTATCTCCACTATTGCAGCCTTCAAATTTGCCCTGCCTTCCCGTTCATGCACCACCGCTGTCGTATTGAACTTGAACTATATATTATGGCAGCTCTCCTCATATAAGAGGGAGGACAGCGACATACGGTAGTTATTAAGATGCTCGCTCGTCATCATCTTGGGAAAAGAATCCGTCGACAACATTGATTTGACGCAACAGTATGTCACCGTCAACATTCTGGTCGTGAGTAATGCACGTATAGTAATGCTAAAGTCAGAAGGATATAATGCCCGGAATGGTTGTTTTCTGTTATTTTTCGGCTTGCCTACAATATCCCCTTTGCTACTTTCATTGTGCCATATCTTCATCAAGAAGAATTACTCAAGACAACGAAAATCTCCTCCTCGTCGACCCATTCATCCATCCCCATATAAATCTTATTCTGCATTTATGAGTTAATGTAAATATAAGTTAGAGACTGTTGCACTTGTTTCAAGAGTATTGGGATTTGTAAAATGACATTTTTTAAATGTACACATTGACAAGGCTGCTAAAAAATCATACTCTAACACTTTATCCATGTTTTCAAAGTTTTTATTATTAACCAGTGTGTATTTAAACCTCGGCTTAGTTTTATGATTTTGTACTCGAGAACAAAAGGAATTTTTATGTGTAAACGCTAACAATTGTGCTGAGTAACAAGCGTGTGGATCACTTTGTCACATGTGTTTACAGTTAACTGGAGCCATTTGGATAGGTATTTTGTACTCAAGATCAGATGTGCAGTAGCATGCATACCTTTTTGACCTTGGATTCATGGTTAAACTAGCGTTTTATCCACACTCGTAATCTACTAGTAGAATACGAACTACATTGAAATGTACGTGAGCAAACGACTGAAAGGGGAGATAAGAGATACGACGGGCAAAGGAAAAATATGCAACGAATGATAAAGTCAAGACAAAGAGGTTTGTTCTTTAACACAAACGTTTAGTGACATTTTGAACTTTTGAAGTAGTATGGCCCCAAAATATATTTCACCATCACCATATCCACGAGTTAATTTCTATTCTAGAAATCTACATGTTTGGCCTATAGATGTATCATCGACTGGCATTCTTTTAGAAAAATGTTAACCCTACTTCAAAGTGGATATAATCTCTATCATCCTTGATTCATATTGCCCCTAATTATATATAAGAATGAGATAAAGGTTAGTTGAAGCTAATCAAGAAATTAAAGCTTCCTAACCGAAATAGTTTCTCCTTTATGAAACATATTCTCCACTGATCATGACTTACTAAGAAGTCAAAATCGCTTGCAATTATAAAAAAGAAACCTAAACGAGACACGCATGTCCTTTTATTTTCCTGCTGCTTCTTATCTCCATTTACGGACTCGAGCAAAAAACAAGTTTCAATTTTTTCCATAATATGATGAATTGCTTGAAAGAAATGAGTCATAAAATGAAAGACAGAATCTCATATCAAACTTTCATTTCATTCAACAAGCTCCACTCTCTCGCACGATGGAATGTGAGCATTGCGCTCACATCTTGAGAACAAAAGAGTGTGACATTGGCATTGAAACAGCTAGTACCACCACCCTCCAATACTTTATAACCTTTGTAGTGTGAAGTCAGCCAAATTTTATCTTTTTCAATTTATTTCATACATGCATACTTCATGTACAACTTTGGCTACTATATGTTTTCCTTCACCATGTAGAGTTTTACTACGGCTGCAACAAAATCACATAGATCTCGTTGTCACCATCACAGATGCAAGAAACTTGCTCTTTTACACTTTTTTTTATTCTCACGCACTTGTTTCTCAAAGAGATACATACGCAACCGATGATACAATACATTGCACAAGAGACAAAAAACTCTATGGATTTCCAATGAGTGAAAGAAAGTCATAAACTATCTGAGACGAAGAAAAAGCTTGAGAGCTTTGTGTTAGTTGGCATAAAATATATTAAGTGGAGAAAGATTGTGTCTAAACTAGACTACAAGTGAAAGCGGATATGTTACGCATTTTACACATGGTATTGACGAAGCATGGAGCACAATTGGATTCAAAAGATATTTTATGTTTTCCAAATCCGACTTATTCCATTTTACTTCGCTTCATCACATCCCAACACTATACACTTTCTGTTGGACTCCAGTTTTGTTGTTGGATGCATCTGGTTGTCTATCTCTCAGTCAGTCAGTCATTCACTCACTTAAGTTAGTGCAGTCGAATTTAATACCATTGTCGAGCAGGAAGTAATCTGTTTTCTTCTTTTCTTTCGAGTCCCTTTAAATATATTTTTTGAGCTCAACTGCTACTGACTCTTTGAGCACACGAGTTTCTTCTCATGAATGTAATAAATATGCAACGACACGTTCACTCACATGCATATGTACGCATAGCCCTAACATAGCATAATGCTAACTTTACCATCCATCTATCTATCTATGCACGTCGAGAGCATTTTCATAAATTGCAACAGGAATACTATCATTGAGCCTTTCCTCAGAAACCAAAGCCCTTTTCTGCTCCAAGGGAAAATTTTCAAAAAGTATCAAGGAGCCAGAGTTCCCTAAAATATTTTCAACTCGAGAAAATGAGAATAAGAGCGGAACTGCAATAGGGAAATGCAACGGATGGAGCCACAAAGATGAATCAGAGGAAGAAGTGATTTTTCAACGGTGGTAGCATCATAAAAGACATGCCTCTCTCTATCTTTAGTGATGCACATATATGATATTCATGTCTTTCGTGTGGATACATATGAGCGCATACTTTTTAATATCATGATGAGCCACTCTTGTATCAAGTCTCTCAAAGTGAGGATGCATAAGTATGCAAGGTTCGCCACATCTTAAGCTCTTCTTGGGAAAAAGGGATGAAGTGCGTGTGTGTGAGAGAGAGACAGAATGTGTTGAGTTTGAGCTCAAAATGATGGATTTCCAAGGGAGTCAAACAGTCGCTGTCGTACTCTAGTTGCTTCCATCCGGAAGTTTGCTGCCTCACACACACATCTTTCTCTCTCTGTTGTAGAGCAAGCACCAGGAAGATTTTTCAAGTTGTGAGATTGTAGATTGGTTAAAAGGAAGGCAAAGTGAAGAGATGCACTAGACAAGACGGAAACCGGAGTAACAATGTCTGTGTGTTGTGGTGCAGGTTTCTGGTTTGCTTTTGTGTTTAACCTTGTCTTGTTGTCGCTCGTCTCGCTTGTCCGCTGTGGAATGTCTGCTCTAAAATTTGTGGCAGAGATACATTTTATACTTACATGCATCCTCCACATTTCTGCATACTTTCACAATATTAAGGCACGCATCTCGTTACGTAAGAAAGGCATCCTGTTTTTCACAGAGAGATGGATTAAGAGGGAGAGAAGGAAGGAGAGTGATGAAAGATGAGTGTGGCATGAGGGAGTACGCCTGATATAATAATATTGCAATATGATCATCATCCAGCTGGTCTCCATTTGGCTTTTCCAGAAGGATTCTACCTTTTGAATGTCATTTCTCAGGTCTTTCTTCTCACCTTAGAGTTGCGTTAGAGACTTGGGGAAGTTGGAAGAACAGAAGATGAAAGATATTATGATGATATCATCACGTAAAAGGGAACTGACAGAATTCACTTTGACTTGACTCGTCGTGAGAGCTAAGTAAAATAGAAGAAATGATGGGAAGATGTGAGTGAGTGAGGAACTCAAAAAATGGGATGATGTACATACACTTACACTACATTCGCATAAAGTGTGAGACTTTACGCATCTCACTTTTTCTCCTTATCACTTTCCGTCTTTATGCAGTGTGATGTAATGTGCATTGATACATATTCTATGGTGCGTGTATCTGATATAAAAGACCAATTGAAATGCAGTAGTGGTCGCCTTCTTTGGATGCATGGCTGTTCAGGATTTCAAATTCCATTTCTTCCTTGCCAACAACTATAAAGAAGAATGCAGGGAAGTGAATAATGATTTCTACTCAACCAAAAACCAACCTATTGAGGAATACGCACATTCAAGATACTATAGATGTAGTGTGGCTAGATACAATTTACAGGCTGATATGCGTTTGCTATATATTTAGCTTAGGGTTTCTTGTGAATATATTTTTCGAAGCGCGTGCTATTTAACATTAACATTACCGTTGCTTTTAGCTACATTGCATTATGCATTTTTGTCTTTTCAAGTGTCAAATTTTTGGTTTTCTTTCTTACCCAAGTTTGGTATCGTATCGTAAGAAACGTCTGCATTACTTGATAAACCATTGAGATCACACATCTTTATGAATGAAGAGAGAAACAACTATTATGTTATGGATGCCGGCACAGCATCTCAGACAGAGACGTACTGTCTAGACAAATGTAAATACGATATCCAGGATCAATAATACGCCAACAGTAGTTGTATAATAGTCGACTCATTAACATTTAACAATTTCTCGGTGGAACAGGTGGACTATGTACGTAATGATCGGAATTGCAATGACAGCCCAGTTTGTTTAGCTTGGTAAATTGTATATGATCGTCTTGCACATCTAACACGTCATAGTTGAGAAACCTTCTTCTACAAAACTGTAAATTTCGTAAATTATCACAAAGCGAATGTGTGGTTTGTGACTTAAATAAATTGCACTTACAATTGTTAAACTTGTTAGGTTGCTAGAGAACAATTTACATTTTCTGTATTTGTCGTTCAAAGTCGGCGCAAGTACATTTGCACCTATATATTTTTGTGTTTTGTAAGAACTATTGGGTTTTTGCTACCGAATCAACCACTGAGAAAATCGAAGCAAACCATCAACTCGTAGATTTTCAATCCCACTCCTTTTTCATTATCGTTTCCATGAGCCGAGCAGAATAGATTAGTAGATCTTCATCCTTTCAGCTTTTGTGTCGTGTCATTTTTGTTACTAAAACTGCCACGTAGACAGCTGAGTGGGCGATTTGAAGATTAAATAGTAGATAACTCGATTAAAATTACCAGTTGTTATTTACTATAAACTGTAAACATTGAGAAGGAAATTTAGTGGTTGGTTTGGAGCCAGAGAGTCATAAGTTTTTCTCTCAAGAAAATTTCACTGGGAAACCTTTTGTGGTTCTTTTAGTGACGAGTATTACATTAAAATACTAAATAGTGTTGATCTAGTAACAATTTTCATTGTAAAACGATAAAATTCAAGTCAATCGGAGCTGTTACGGTTGATTATAAACTGAGGTTGAGGTAAATATGGATCCTAATTTCCCCGATTACTTCCTCGTAATACCTCCTCTGGACCAGGTTGATCAATTCTATGCGAATGATGGGAATCTTCCATTTCGGCTCAGGGAGCAAATTGGTCGTCTCAATCGTCCATTACAACCACTGGGAGAGAGACCCAACCCTGAGGAAATCTATTTAGTGAAGGATGAAGCCTTCGATTTTACAGGTACGATACGATACTCGCATATTTAGTAAAATTTAGTTTGAATGAGTAATTTATTATTATATTTTTTAATCTGTAATTTTACACAGCCGATCCAGACTTAAAGCAAAGGAAGAGTTACAGATCTGACATTCTATACAATTGGAATAGAAATGACAGTACTTCCTGCAGTAGCGATGAGAAACCTCGGATTCTGAAAATGTTGCAGAAGGTTGTTGGAACCAATTTCCCACTAGATATGCAGTGGCAAGTCTCCAATTCTTCTTTGTTTCCAGTTATTTTGAAAGGACTAGGCCCTTTGAATTATTAATAACTTCTCGGATTTATTTTCTACCTAATACCACAGCACTGCTCCATTCAGTTTGGTCAGATATTACTCAACAGTTTATCAAAATGACGTTGTTGGCTTCGAAGCTAATTTGGGTGACGAGTTATTCAAAAGACTTCGAGAAGTTATGACTGCTATCACTTTGACGGCTACTTTGAAGATTAACGATGGTGAATATCATGTCGGTATGTTCTACACACTATTTAGGTTTATCTTTGTAATCAGGGAGATCTTATAAGGTAGTTAATATGGAACTTTTTACTATTAGAGATGAAGTTGAAGAGTGAAGATGTCAGCATTACCGAGGTCGTATTTAATCGCAAAGTAAATCGCATCGTTGGAAAAACGCTTAAGAATGGCGAGAATGTAAAGGGTCTGCTGTCCGTTAAGTTATCAGGAGAAATACTTGAGAAATTATCAGATCGCTACGAGGGGATGAGTCTTGGTGCGACATTGCTGGAGGATAAAAGCCTCGCTGATTGCATCTTGACATCAGGGGATGGTTGCATGATTGGATGTCACCAGTTGATCTTAAAACGTATGAATCAACTCATTAAATGATTTGCATTGACATGAATTCACTTGTCGTTTTTAATTGATAAACTGGCTCTTAGTCCATAGCTCCGAATTTGCTTCCATATTGGATTCTGACTTAGAAGAATTTCAGGAAATTAAACTTGAGACAATGACTGAAGAAGGGCTGGGGGCTCTAAAGAAGTACATGTATTGTTGGGATCTTGCTGAAGCAAAGAACAGTGTACTCATCGCTGTTCAAATGCTTAGCACAGCTCATGTTTACAAAATGAAGGACCTGGAAGAGGCGATGGTCCAGTTGTTTGGGGCAAAAAGATCTCCGCAGGAGCAAAAGCAATGGTATATAACTGCCAAAGGGATATCGATAAAGAAGATATTGAATTTATTTGCATTTGCGAACGGTATGGGAGAAAGCTATCGGTGTGTTATGAGTGCATGCGCTTTCATGTTGAAATGGTAAGATTGACAGTTCTTTTTGGTTAATGAAGAGACAATGTCTACAATGTGTCTGCGTGAGCAATAATTCTTAATATTTTTTCCCAACAGTCATCAAAATGATCTCGAACAGTCTGACGAAGTAGCTGATTTTTTGGCAAGAAAACCAAAAATGGGGGCAAGATTACTGTCATTGTTTGTTAAAGATTTTGACTAATTGTAAGAGTTACATCACTTCCATCGTGTAATTATATAATCTTGCTAGTTGATTAGTTTACGGAGAGTAGTAGTTTGCTCTTCTAGTGGTTTATGAACCTCGTATTGATTGATGTCATACAAATTCCTGATGTTAAGATGATAATTTGTCTTTGTAAAACGTAATATGATATAAAATTGTTTTGGTCACACATTTATTTGAATATCAACTTTGTTTTTTAGTACATTAATGTTCTGAATATGTAAAGCACGAGCAAATCTTTCCTCTATCCGTTTTGCATTTTTTTGCTATGGAGTTGGGATGGTTTTTACAGTATTGAGGGCACATTCTGTCTTTTTCACTCAAGTCACCGCATACATCAACTCGCATCTGTTATAAACAATTAAATAATGTGTAAGTAAATGTGAAGGCCTCATAGACTCTCCAGTTTTACAAACAGCGGAATCTTTTAAAACTTACAAACTGTCCAGTACAGCTGCAATAACCTTCCTCGTGACATTTGATTCGTGACACTCCAATCCCACAGGCCGGTTCGCAGTCCTCGTAGGACAGACAGAACGCAGACTGACCCATACCATTAACTTGAGTTATCAAATGAACCTTTGAAAATGGAATACATGTTCATATTAATACCCTTTCACCCACGAATTGTGTAAAAAAGGGAACAATTTTTATTTTAGTTACCATCAATGCAAAAATCATGATGAATTTGCCTTCCATCATGTAACTGGGAAAGTTAAATACTTTGCAATCCTTTTCCAATTTATTACTCAGCTGGACGAGATCTGCTTTGCAAATGACTGCTTAATTTGGTCAAATTGTTGACTCTGCTTTTATAGTCTATCAATTGTGCAATTAATCATTACATAAACTTGTGCTTGCTTGTGAAACACAGCCGTGTTTTAATAGTTAGATATAGTCATATTAAAATGCGCTATTACACAACCTCGATATTTCATTGGATGGATAAACAGCTCAACATGAGTCACCATCAGGTTATATAATCAGTTACGTACTTTTTAAATGTTGCAATGGCATCAATAGTCTTTAATAATGTAACGGATGTATTAAGAATAGGGGTTTGCACATTTAATAACCATGATGCAATAGTAAGTTGTATTCTCAGGAAAGCAAAGATTGGAAACATATCTGGAACATAAAAGGAAACTAATCATGTCTCCTTCTTCGCCTTAAATGTACTTGTCGTTCCATAACGTACGTCTCTCTCATTACATATCGACATAAGACATATTTAGCATAATATTAGTGAGCAAACAAATTCAACATCAAATTCTTAAGCCAATATGAATATTCCTTGCAGTAACTAATATCAAGACTCAATGCAAACCGCCATCATGTGAATGTAGCTCATTCTAACTTCCATCTTCATCGTAACAGCGCCTTTAATAAACTATACCGGTTCAGAGTTCTACTTTAGAGCATCGTCATAAATCATACATTGTTCAGATAACATCACGTCATTTTCTATCAAAAACTCTTTCAACAATATCATATCACCCCAATAAAACAACCAAGCTTGATTTACTACGCCATTTTTTTAGATATAAATTTTTATCACCTTTCATTAAAATGTTTACTGTAATTTTTATCATTTGCCGGTTTCCTGCAGCTGAAAACTGTTTTAAACCTTCACCGCATTATAAAGGTTTAGTGTCGTCGGAAGAAAATTTTACATCCATCGATTCTAACGACTTAATAAAAACCCTTATTTGATGATCCCTCAAGGCAAGGCCAAACACACATAATATATCTACTATGTACCACCTTCCTATATTCTATTGGAAAACTGAACGAAACGGATTTTTATTATCTAGGCCAACTTAAAAATTTCGTAATGACTCCATTTGAAGATGATTATTGGTTTAGAGTCCACTTAAATTCATCCCATCATGAATAATGAAAATGGGTTCAGAAGAGCAAGGACCCACCACCACACACCACATCACCAAAAACATTTGTTGTTGCCACCGGCACTCACCTTCTTCTTTCTCACATCGTAAGACTGAAAAGTAAGAGCATTATTAAGTAGTAAACTAAGAAGATCACATTAGTTTGGGAACGCATGTTATACACGTTCATGAGGCTAATGCTGTTGTAGTATAATGCGTAGGGTGGTGAAAGGGATAAGGAAATCTGTTTTCCACCGAAAAACAAGATATAGCCACTCTCCTCCTGTTTGTACCCCAAAGCAAAACAGAGGTAGTTATTATTACACACATTCATATTTGATGACAAGGCTAAAAGCATCATAAATAGGAGGGTAAGCCAGGAAGCGTAGTAGCTCCGTTGTAAAAGCAAAAAGGTGCAGCATGTGAGAGTAGTATGCAATTTTAACAGCTGCATTATTACACGCTATATATTTAATGTTTGTAGATACATTTGCATTTGCTCTCATAGGCCACCACTTTTCCCATGACTTTCTTCATGCGTTTTCCAACGGAGTGAGCAAGACGGAAGAAGGAAACAAACGTAATAATGTGCTTACACCACACCATCACCACATTCTACACAAAATTCACTCAGCGTAGCGTGTCCTTCAGGAAGTACAAAAACATTGTTTTTCCGTACACACGCTCATACACACCAGAATAAAATATTATTATCTATTTTGCATACTCGCTTAATTCCTCTGGAAATTTCACCCTTTCATTCATTTACAGTGGTACGGTATGGTTTGGTCTTTATCATGAGCCACAGTGCTTACACAACTCTTACTACTTACCCTCCTCCCTCATTATTATTAACCTCAACCAAAAAACTGTTTTATTTTGGCTGGAATTGCAGAGGGAATGAATGAATGAGCGGGTGAAATAATCTAAATGAAACGAAATGAAAGCTTAGTGATCCCTGACAGTTATTATTATGATCAGTATTATTATATGCCACCTCCCTCTCTTCACTAATATTTAGACAATTTTGGAATTCAATGTGAGCCAGTAAAACTCATATAATAATATGAATATATCCATGTAGCCCTGTTTATTACGCAGGGTTCCATCCACCACACCACTTTTTCATGGGAATGATTGTCGTTGAGTAAACTCTCTGAAAGTTAAGACATTATCCGGAACATGCTCACTCACATTGAAATAATTCGAAATGAACACAACCATCAACATTATTATCAACCCAACTGCGTTGCATATTGAGTTGATAAAAGATTAAAACATTCCGTTTGAATAGGGAAAAGTATATACATACATACGCATTTCATATCGTCTCAACTTTGAATACAAGTTTCTTTTTGGCTTTATAGCTTTATTCCTTCCAGAAACATACAGTTGTACCAAAGTGTATTAAAGTAATATGAACTAGTAGGTATAAGAAAATTTTATTTGCGTGGAATCGAATTACTCAGATACTCATGATGACGATAGTATACCAGCGGTTGAAGGGAAATTACAGCCCACGGTGAAAGGAAATCGAGGCTAATTGGAAATTATAACGAGAATGGGTATTAATTGTGGGGTTGAGTGTAAGTAATACGTGTGCACAACAATGGGGGTACAACATCATCACCAGACCTGTATGAATGGAGTGGGCTCGCTGTCTAGTCGACTCAACCAGACTGTCAGACAGTTTGCCTTAAGGCAAGACCATTACAGAGCGGACACATACAGCAGCAACAAGAGACGAGGTCACTTCCACGTTGACTGGAATGGCATGACATGATATGAAACTGTGACACTACCACCTTTGTCTACAGAACACAATAGATAATCAACTAATCATATTTCACCACTGATAATCTAGACAAGTGGGTGGTAGTCGTGGCGAGGACAGTTATAGTAATTTGGGGTAGCTCACAAAGAGCAAAGTTCGGAGCATCTTCCACCGTCTGGTTTTAGAATTGAAAGAAGAGCTGAATGAACATAGCCAGGTGGAAGGAGAATGGAAATTGGAATCATAATGAGTTTGAGCTTTACGGCTCAACGGTAAATTACAATTTGGCAATGTGCTCCTGGCATTTTAATGATTTAAACTTGATTTCAACATTCATTCAACAGTCAGCATCAGTGAACTGATGACTACTGACAAAGGAAGGAAGATTGTATGATGGGAGTAATTGAGGGCTTCTACCTATGATCATCAAAGTTTATTGAAAAATGATAAGTGAAATAATATTCCAAGATGAAAGGCACACATCTTTCACTCCTCGTTGAGCACGACTTGTCTCCTTCACATCCGATCTGATCCACTTGAAAGTGAGTTTTGGAGCGTGCTCCATCAAATTCAAATTTGTTCTTGACAATAGGTCATTAAGTCACCGTCAGTTTGATAATGATAATCACAAGAATCCTCATCATTACCATCAACGAGGAGTATTGTGGAGGAATTTTCACCGAGTCATTATCTCGCCTTTGTATTTATGCAGACACAGTTCTGCGAACTGCCACTTCGCGTTCTGGATAAGATGACAACATGTTTTCCCCCAATACTCATCATCATCAGACACCCTTGTCTGCTCTTCATTTTCATTTCAAGTAATTTTCTTAATGATCATATTCTTGAAGACGGAAAACAAGCCCAAGTCGGCTTTCTTTACTTTTCCTCTGCGGCGGGGTTTAAATTACCCCTCGGTTCCAATACCTCCTCCGCAGTTGCTGGCTGAAGAATAACAAGCAAACTTGATTGCCTTCTTTTCGCGAGTCTACCACATTCTTGATCTTTCACCCACTACCAAGTTTTAACAAAATGATGCAAACTAGTTGTGAAACAAAATGGGACAGAGGAATATATATAGGAACGACTTTTTGGAACAACAGCACAGACTTCCGAGAAGAAAGTAGGCATCTCTGATTCTGAGTTTGATCGAGAGTGTCGTATAATATATCATTGGAGAAAGGATTTCACTGGAATCCTTATTCAATTTGGTAATAATGATAATGGATATGAACTTTATACAACGGCCGCTTCTCAGTATTCCTCCTCTCCTCGCTAGTGGGCATCATATATGTATGAAGTGGTGGTGGCGGATCTGGATGGAATAGAGATACACTTTTTTGTAGGTGCTAACCCCAAAGCTTTTCTACTTTCACTGTCCTGCTTAACGTGGAAATTTTCATGGAATATTACACATTAATATGCTATAGCCGTTATCGCTCCTCAGCTTTCTCTCTGTAGCATACACGTCTGCTGACAATTCTGATGAAATCGTTTAGCTTCGGCGAAGAATACGCCTTTCCTTGGGCTTGCAAACGAGAGCCAACTTTTTTGACGTTTTCAACATTGATGGTCTCATGAAGCATAAAGTTCGGGTTGGAGTGAGCAAAAACTGTAGTTGTGTTGTGCATTCATGAAATTATGATGCATACGAATGAATGAATTGAATGCAAACACAACTCAATCAAAATTCATGACAGCTTTTCCGTTCCCAGGGTGGGAAAAAGTTTGGAGATTGAGTATGATTGTGGCGTTGAGTGCGTAAATGTTAAATATGCGCATACTTACCAAAACGTTAAAATATTTCTCCAATAAAAATTATACACCGCTATAATTGAATCATTTGAAGAACCTCGTACAACAAGTCCTTCGGAATGTTTTTCTGGTATTTCTGAAGAGATATTATGTTGCATATGATGCACTCAAAATGACCCACGCAACTAATATGATAATTGTCACATCTAGCACAATGTACGCGTGATATTTATACTAAAACCCTGAACGTTTCTAGCAGTTTGCCATAAAGAAATTGCGATACGAATCTACACACATTATGCTGAAACTGTCAGAGCGAAATTATCACTCCCAATTTAGTTCCAAATATTTTTGTGTACGACATATTTTAGCTCCACTGTATACAATGTCGTATTATATAAGGTAAAGATAAGAAAAGTGGATAATATTTCAGACATTTACCACCACCAGTTTTGTATAAGAACGCAAGTTCGTAAATACATATTATAATATTAGGTAGTTTATGTAAAGTAGCGTAACCACCGTAAAATGTTGATACATACTTCATACCTTTTGTTCTCCTCTTGGAACTTTGTCCCAAGAGTCCATGAATTTGTTTTCATATATTTGGCATCGCACCTTGGGAATATTACTAAAATGTAATGATGTGATGTGATGGTGTTTTGCTTCCATCCTCCCGTTCCCTCTCCTCATCACCATTTTCTTACCCTCTCCTGTTTCCAATCTAACACATATGATTTTTTATGCACAAACCTAATATGAAATGTGGATATACCTATGCACGCCATGCCAGCAACCCTTTCCACGAAACAACCCAAAAATTTGGAAAAACTACATTTACATTTTTGTTGGTTGTTGGTCCCATTCCGAGTTAATACTTGCAAATATATGTATGAGGGAACAACAACAAGTCAACAAAAACCGTTTTCATTTTGTTCCGTTCCACGTTGTTTGCTCTGTGTAACTATCATAATGTATGCAATAATATTTTACAAGGACGGAAGCTCGGGCGGAAGGAAGAGGTTACGTTACGCCAACATAGAGCCAGACCAACAATTGCATCGCACATCGGTTCAGCCAACTCACCAGCATTATCGTTTTTTAGCTGTGGAACGAAGAGAGTTACAATAACGCTGCAATACTATTATCATGACCATCATCATCAACTCGGGAGCACTTCTCATGCAAAGAGCCAAACTGCAGTTTAGTTTCGTATGAAAATGAAATACATTCATTCATAAGAATAAACAGTTACAATATATGTCAGTTATCAGTGGAGCTGGGTTGTATGTTGTGTGTGCGTTATGTTATTATCACCCACCAAATATCATCTCCAGTAATCATATTCATGTAGTCGAGCACATTGGTTGATATCAGAAAGAGTCATGTGAGCCCCGGTTTTTTACACTCATCATCAACATTCGACTATCTGATTATGCACACATATTCACGGAGAGGATGTGAGGGAAAATCGACAATGTGGAGAGAAGTGGAGAAAGTCTTTAAAAGGAAACCCTCACTGGTTTTCTGGAGGAGTCTCTAAAACAACCCCCACCACAAACTAGGCAAGAGTATATTAGCGCCTTCCTCTTTTGCAAGTTCACTCCATATTTCTCAATAATATCAACCCATTCCCGTCATATTTGTATGCAAGTTTTATGGGATGTACCTAGCTCATTCTACTCACTGATCTTTTGCTGAATTGGATTCCTTCACGTTCATATCATTGAGGCGCATGTAAGCACGTTGGATTCATGGATGGAACGGTGAAATAATGTAGTTTGGTATATAAAACACCATGCTCAAAAACCAGGATAACAAGGCGACTAAGCTTAAAAGGGGAAACTGCATCGATGCATCATCATCATCGTTCAGCGTGATTGGGCTGTACATGCCTTTGTTTCCAATGCATATTTCTTGAAATCTACATAAGTATGTACAAGAATGTTTGTAAATGTGAACACTCTTCGTCAACGTAATATGCAATACATTATTCATAACTTGAGTGTAAGGGAACGCAACGGTGTGCTTCCAAACTACTGTTATGTTTGGTTATGTAACTACATCATCAATGCGTATTACATCTCGTCCAATTTCAGCGTTCCTGATGTGCTCTAAAGCGAAGATAAATTCTGCTAACAGTTCTTAAAAGTGTGGCAAATTTAAGTAGTTAATCAGGCCTTCGGTTTAACCGTTGCATGCTCAAACTAAAGGTTCAACCAGCTTAAAATGGGATCTTGAACACGCTTTTTTACACTCCGACTTCGTTTGAGGGGATTGGTCTACTCTAACATATGCAGATGAATTCACTACTTTTAAGATGTGTAGTCGTCACTTTGTCCCGTTCCAAAATCACCAAATGCAACGTATTGTATTCAGGCATAATTGTATCTAATCCAGCGTATTTACACATGTAGGTGGGATATCTTCGATTACATTCTTAAAGAAGAAGGCATGTCTTACACTTATGTATAGTGGGAGGGAACACAACTCTTTTTGGTTGAGCTAGTGGGAAATACTTCATCTTGTTTGTCGTACACGAAAGTCTCACTGTATTCTTCCAGCAATCACAATTGCATGCAATAAGGCTAAATTATGCACGTACATACATAGATATTAGCCTGGCTTTTTGATCGGTAACCCTTTTTCGCTCCAGAGATTTAGTTTGCTCTTGGGCAGTATACAGATTACAAAGTGTTCACAATTTTAAAAGCTGACTCATTCAACTCGTCAACTCGTGTGTTGTTTGTGATTTCCGAAATAGATCTATTTTGTCACGAATTTTCACCGGATTTTGGGGAAAATGGAGAAGGAAAATGTAGCAGGGCTGACAGACAATGACATTACTACAACAGAAGCACAGGGGCAAATTGTGACGGTGACTGTTCCTCCTGAAGACTCCATTGAGATTGATAATCGTCACAACAATGATCAAGAAAATTCAGACAGTGAAAACGACGTGGAAGACGTATATGAAGAACTCTCCGGAAAATCCTACGACACTAATTCTGAAATAGATCCAGACTACATTAGTGCATATGAGGAAGCAACAGACTCAGAAGTCTCTGAAGATGAAGACTCTGTTGATGATGAAGTTGGCAACGCTCCTTCGGAACCAGAAAATGCTGTCCCATTAAATGAAATGGAGGCGTTGGTGGAGTCGGATTCCTTAGAAGAGTAAGTTTTTCATTTAGTTTTGACTGATTTATGTTTTCATAATTAACGAAACATTGTCTTTCTGTAGGTCATCCGAAGATGATCCAATCAGTCATAAGGGAACATGGGACTCCCCGTTGCCTACTATAAGGCCTGGTACGGTCAAACGCATTTGGGTGAAGGGAAAATTGGAAGAAAAGCTTCAGCAATGTCAGCATGAGCAGATAGAGGTCTACTGCGAATGTGCTGAGAAGAAGAAGCTCATAATCTGTCGATTATGTCATTCGCTAATGTGCACTGACGAATGCCGTAAAAGGTATGTTTTATGTACGATTTCGAATTTGCACAAAAACAAGAACAATATTGATGTTGCACCAGTTCATTGTTTTCCTCTTCTTAAACTGTAGAACCGGGTGGGGTGCTGCTACAACTGCACACAAATCCTTACCAGGAGGAAAAGACGAAGTGGATTATGCAGTACCCGGTACTTCGAATAAGAAATCCATGCTACCCCTAGAGGCAGGTGCCATTGCAACAATCAAGCCACAACGCACAGAGGAACTGAAGGTGGCCAAGGTTACACATGAAGTAGGAAGCTTATCGTTAGGTCGATCTGATTCAGACCAGTATCAGTCCAACGCTTCAATCTCACAACAGGTAAGTACAGCTCTACCAAATTTCTATTAAAACCACTTTTAGAAACAAAACGGCATCCCAAATCCCACTCCACCTTAGCCCCTCCAAAAGCAACCTTCACCATTGAAACCAAAATTCATACAACTAAATACATGTCAGCAATGCAGCAACGATCATTGTATGTGTTTTAAGGGCCCAAGTAATAATTCGGGAAATCATCCATCACAGCAGTTAAGCAACACTCGCAAAGTAATGGAACAAAAGCAAGAGCTTCCCTGGTGGTCATCAACTCCTGGGTCATCCACGAAGCCAGCCAATGCTGAAGCAGCCAACTCAACTTTCATACTTGACAGTGTTAATAAATGTGTGGCTCACAGACCAGTGGAAAAGATTCGGTTAAACCCGGATGTACCAGTAGGGATTAAACTGTTGGTAATTAACAATATATGATATTTGTCAAGCCATAAAAGCACTTGCAATTCTAGTTTTTAGTCCAAACTAATTGTAAACCAATATATTTTAAGGGAGTCTACATCCATGGTGAGTCGTTTTCCGACTTCTCCATTGTGGAACAGGTGGACTATATTAATTATAGAGATGTTGATTCGAGCCTGCAAGAGTGCACAAAGGAGCTGCTGTCACCAATAGGGCCTCAAGATGTGTGCATGGTGCAGTGGCAGCCTCACAAAGAAGGTTCTTCCATAAAGTGGTAAGAGAGGCGCAGTAAAAAAACCTCTTTCCGAAATTACGTAAAGTTGCTTTATTTCATGATTGTTTTAAGGTACCGTGGAATAATCATGGAAGCTGATCGCGTCAGTGTTTATTTGGTTGACGTTGGTGTCCAAACCGATGTGCCGAGGTCATCCATCTACAAACTGCCTTCTGAGTTTACGCGGATTCGACCATTTGCAATTAGGATGAATTGCCTAAATGTAAAAGAAGAAGGAGCTGATGCAAAAAGGCTTGAAGAGCACTTTCATTCGTTGGTTAAGTCTCAGTGCGTTAAAATCACCATTACTCACAAGGTAGCTTCACTACTTCATAAAACATTGCAACCTTGCAACATACAATTAGTTTGAGAACAGTGTAAAACCTCAACTATCGTATGTTTCAGAGTGTGGAGAAACCATTCACATATGCTGGCAATGTACATGTTCTGTATATCGAAAAATGGTTTGATGCTGGTGTACTACTCGAGAAATGTCGTGTCACAGAGATTGGTGAGCTATATGCAGTTCTTCATTACATTTTCCAAGGGAGAAATTAGATGAATCGGTTCGAAACCGCACATTTTATTTATGTAGTTTCAGACGAAGATATCACTGCTATGTGGATGTATCAGCCGTTTTCCATTGTTGACTCGCAAGTATCTGAATGTCAACCTCCCAAGTTGCGGGAATCAACGGTATATGAAGTGTAACTAAAATGCTACTTTATAACTATATCTTGTAGAATGTTATGGTTTTAACTCCCTTTTTCTGTTTTGAGCTTCAGTTTCCTGCTATAATTCTAAACGTGGAAAGCGTCAACGAATTCTATGTGACGAATGCGGAGCTGGTTGCAAAACGAGCTTTGCTTGAGACACCGTTGCAGAACGGAAATGGCGAATCTATTAGTGTAATGCAAAACTTGTCAGAGTCTCTGTTCATCATGTTTGACACTGAACGGGAACGGTGGTAAGTTTGATGAATAAGAGATTCCCTTTACCAAATCAATGCTATCCTTTTATGTCTTATTTCTCCACATTCATTTTCTTTAGGATTAGAGTCAAAGTTTTGGAGGTGCTTGGCAGCACTAGAGTTGTGGTGCGTAAGATAGACTACTGCGAGACTGTCACCGTTTCCATCGCCTCTATCGAACGCGTTCCCCGTATCTCACGCGAACCGGGTTGCGTTTATAAGTGTGCATTACCGCCGAAGCCTACCCAAGGTTTTCGAAGGTGGATTCCAGGACAACCACTTGTCAAAGATGACCTTCCAAATATTTTACACCAGCTTTGTGCCAAAGAAGAACTTTTAACCATTCGGGTTTTAAACCTGGTATGTGCATATTTAATTATATTCTTCTTTTCATATCAGACCAGATACGACTTTCTAAATAAAATATATAATTTGCTCATTTGTAGGAAGCAACAAACACTCACATCGTTCAAGTCAATTCACCGTGGGATATAATTACGCTGGGATGATTTGAAGGATAGCAAATTCGGGCGCAGATGAATTGATTAAGCAGAATAAAAATTGTTTTTATGTTACAAAAATATGAATATAGTTATTGATTGATAGGTAATTTTACTTTAAAGGGAACACTGTTCTAGTAATATAGACAATATAGATGTTAGTATATTGCGAGTTCTAAACTGCCGAAGCGTTATAAATATATATGACTTCGCAATGAATTAAAAGTTAGTTGATAGTTATCGTTCACATTTACAATTTTATCAATTTCAATTTATCTTTAGATAATTCTGTGAAAATCGATGCTTGAAACTTTTTAGATTGCAATTTTCAAGAGTTATAGTAAGAATGCTTGAAAATGCTGTCATTCTTTCAAGTTTAATAGTTAGATTCCGTACTTTAGTTAGTTTTTTATGAAGTTTTGATTCATAGTTACAATATAATGTTTACTTTAAAGTTTCATACTTTTGAATTTACTAGTAGCTTTGCTTGCAAGTAAAAAAATTGTCAAACCCGAAAATTTTGTTTCTTGTTACTAAAAGCATGTAGATAATAATTGGTAGTGGATGTTTACAGTTATATAGAAAATATTTTAGAAATGTCGACACTATTATTATACTGCTTTTTAGTTATTATTAGCAAAATAATATGCAGGCGATAGATTTGATGCGTACGTAGTTCGCTGTTGTTAATTTTAACAGTTACGTCATTATCAATGCGTTGGAAGCTTCTGCATTAATCAACGATTTAAACTTTGTGAATGTTATAGCAGAAAAATGTTGTTTTGCCTTCCTATACGTTTGCTTTCAGCTTTCGTATTGGAGTTTGTGTTTTACGAATACTTATATATTATACTTACATGATAATGTTTGCTTTAATGTTTCATAGTTTTAGTTCCTTTTTCCTTGAAAAATAAAATTACTATAAAAACAAAACTCAATCGATTACCAGCAATAGTGAGCAATAGGCACCCTAGTTTGATTAGAAGCATAATTTATAATGAATATTTCAGCATGTGCCGTCAAATTTTTAACGAATGAGCAACATGTTTCAACTGATCCATTTTACCCATAATGAAAGTCACTTTACAATAATATTTTCATAAACCATCGATTTTTATTACGAATACGTTTTCGTATTAAATTATACATAATATTTAGTCATTAGATTCTAAAATTAGCGTTCCATTAAATTATTTTATATAAAATATACAGGAAATATAAAACTTCATCTAAACCATAAATCATTAACAAACAAACTATTTGAGTTCAAGTAAGCGAATCGGAACATAATATGCATGATATATGTACGCTATCGTGAACTATCGACATAAACTACAACCTAGTCCTTCGATGACATACTAAGCACTTTGAGAGCGCAGTTCTGAAACTCCGCTTTTGTCAGATCATCCCCGTACTCATTTTCAAAAGATTGGAAACGCTGAAGAAGGGGCTTCACCTTACGAGGACTCCATTTCACTTCAAATGCGCGATGGAATACAGCTCTGAATCATGTGGTAATACACACATTTTACAATCTAATACCAAAAATAGTAAGTGAAGAATATCTGAGGAGAATCTGTTTGTAATACATACCTGGTTTTATCGTTATCGCCAGCTTTAATCAGGGCATTGACGTAGAGGAGCCAAATATCAATTCGTTGAGGATATTGCTCAAGAACACGGTTCAACATCTCTTCCCCTTTGGTTTGCTCACCATGATGCATTTCGAGGAGTGCAAACTTCGTTATCACGTACACTTCTAAAGGTAGCAAACGCTTTCATTAGAAAAACTGAATGGGATTTTAAAAAAGCAATTCATTTCATGAAACGCTTACTTTTAGCATCTGCGACCGCGGATAACGCCTGGTTCAAAAGTTCACGACCAGAATCAAGCTCCTTCTGCATAAAGTAAAAGAATCCAAATCTAATCCATGCTTCCGGTTCTAACCTAAACTTTTTGGTCATTTGACGATAAGTTCTTTCCGCATCCTACAAATACAAATAATATATTACATTGCAGTACATCATAGCATACTACAGCGTGGACTTTGCTTGACATTTAAAATAACAGTACCTTCTTCCGATTTAATGTATCGTACACCAAAGCCATCATTTTGAAGCATTCAAACTCGTCGTTCCGTTGAAGGGCGTCAGCAAACGCTATTTTCACAGACTCCTGAGAAAAACATCACTCATGTAAAAACTTTATGATAAATGCACATGTGAAATTATAATCTAGAAACTATAATACCAATCATACCTCTGTCCCGTATTTGACTTCCATCTGAAGCAAACCACCCCAGACTCGAAGCTTGGCCTTTTCGTTACGATAGTCCATAGAGCTTAGTGCTTGTTTAGCAACTCCTCTGGCCTTGTCAACATTTCCTAACTATAATATATCATATTCTTAATGCAATATTTTTCTATTAGCTCGGAAAATCTATACTAATTTTCTTACTTACCGAACTGTAATGTGTCATTAGCTCCAGCCAATAATTTGGATCATTGGGTGAGGTGATTTCTCCACTTTCAAATTTAGAAACGGACTCGAGAACCTTTTCTGATTCACTTCCACTGGTACTTTTAGTTTTGGAACTAAGGTCAGCAACAGCAAGCTGCGAAGCCTTCTGTCCCTTTTTCTAATACAAAGAAATAGATACTTTTGTAAACATATATGAATGCGAATAAGAAAAAGCACAAAGAAACAGATTGAGAGTTTTCAGTTTCTACCTTAGATCTAGACTTTGAGGTATCTAAATCTTCCTCAGCGTCTGAAACTGGCTCATCCTTTATTTCCACAGCACTATTCCAAAAAGTGTCCGTTTCAGGTATATCCAGATCAAGAGACATTGACTCATTCTCAATTTTAATGTCTGGATCAGCTTTAATCTCAGACTCCACCTTAATCTCAACGTCAGAGTCACTTTGGCAGGTGTCGATCGAAGTATCAGATTTTGTTTTCTTTTTGTTCTTCTTTCTCTTTTTCTTCTTGCTCAGTCCACTCTCCTCTCCATTTTCTTTCTGAGCATCAGAATCACTGTTAACTGACAACTTTCGCTTTTCCTTCCGTCCTGACTTTTTCTGTGGAGCTTCTTCCTCTTCGTCATCAATAATAGCAGTCAGTAACAAATGATTCTTCTCTGGTACTTTCTCCAAAACTTTGTACTCAATGATTTGACCAACATGATGAGCTTCCTTGAAATCCGCCAACCGTACACGATTGAGTTTAGATGCTGGAATAAATCCTTCTACACCTCCAATTGCATTCACGTACGCACCTCCCTTATTAAAGCTCTTGATAATTGCATGGCCCTTCATTCCTATTTCCGCTTCTTCTACAGATGTGATCACAGCTCCATTACTCGCAACCAACTCCTTGTGCGCTGTTAACACTACTTTATCCAAACTTATATCCCGTTCCATGATGCGAGCTTTTACTGAGGTTCCGACCAATTTCTCTTTGGCAGCTTCCGAGAGCATTTTATTCTTCAACAGAGTGTTTGGAATGAATCCGTGCATCCGGAGCCAAACTGGACACAAGCCCCTCCCTTGTTGAATCGAACAATCTTACAAGTGACTACTTTACCGCAGGTTGCTTGCTGTACATGACACACGTCACTTTCCAACTTGTCTCTAAAAAGTATTTCAAGAAATTAGCACATATTCTCTCCGAAAATGATAATGATAATACTCATGAATGTTCAACTAACTTTCTGAAAGTGCACAAGTACATCCTCTCAATTGGACTGTACTGTAGAACTCGGCAGGGGTGCACAGAGTTCTTTTTAAACTTCTTTGAAATATCATCGCTAGTCAAAAGTGCCTCGTTTCCAATATGATTAATGGGGATGATGCCCTTTTCCTCATCTGCAAATCGAACAATAAGTCCCCGCTTTTCTGTTCTCACTATTCTGACCTCCAACTTGGCACCTAACTTATTCAAATCAGTCCGATCCCCACTTTGAGCCAATGGTAAAAGGTCAGCTTGGAGCGTTAAATATGGAGACGTCAAGTTTGGGAGCGTGTACAAAATGCGAGCTGGTACAGTTGAACCCACCTCTAAGGTCTCCGGGGATGCCCAGCGATCACTCAGGTGGTCCTGGTAGACTAATCCGTTCAAGTCCATGCAGTGAACCATTATACCAGTTCTATGCGTCTGAATAGCATTCAAAAATTTATTTTTGCATTTTTGAATGTATCACTCATACATCATATAACCACAAAAAAGCTCTAACCTCCATAACAATTGCGTCGACTAGCATTCCAGGTATTAGTGTGCTATAGTTTAGAGATGTGATCTCATCCATTTTCTGAAGTCGGACCAACTTTGGCATGATTGTGAATGTAACGTTAGCAATCAACCGATGAAACTGGACCCTCTTTACTTTACAATACACCAACTGCCCAACACCTACGTACATAATATGACTATGCAATAGGAAAAACTCTTGGAAAATAGTTTTACAAGTTAAAATTTCACTATTGATATACATACCAAATTGTCGATTGTTATTCACACGGCTTAGGAACTTATTCACTTCAGCATTAGGAAGGAAACAACGGGCTCCATTGATTCCTACATCCATTACATAACCATGATCCTCTTTGCTTTCCACTGCCGCTATCATTACCTGCAGGATTGTGATAGATTGAAATGACACTATTAAGCATAACTAACAATTTTTGCAACTGGAAATTAGATATAAAAGCTACTACATACCAGATCTTCCTTTAAAATTGTTGTGCTATAGAATTCATGAAGATCCGTCGGATTCATACTTAACGAGATCTTGGTCGTAGTGTCTGAGCGCTCTACTTTGATAACCTTCACTACAACTTGTTGTCCAATTTGAAACATGTCCTTCAAGGTGTAAATGCACAGCTATTGGGGAAAACAATGTTTGTCATTTCATCCTACCTGCTATTATGAAAGGATTTATGGGCAATGATCAACTATGATTAAACTTACATCTTCATCCATAGCTTCTTTGCCTCCTGCATACTTTTCCAGAACTTTGAGGTAGGGTGAGGAAATGTTGGTTATACTAACAGTACCGCCAGTTCTTCCAGGCAAGCTCACATAAAGTTCATGATCCTTAATTCTGGAGACGACCCCAACGCTGAGCATTCCTTCCACAATTTGCTGTTGAAATTAAATTAAACAATGACCTACAGCTTCAATATATTTTATTCACAATTATTGCATATGGAAAATGTGCTATCATACATCATAGGTGAGTGGCACCACAGAGAATTTCTTTTCCTCAGGTCCTCTCCTATTACCAGCAAGTGTTTTCTCCTCCCCAGGTGTCAACTTGTTTTTCTTGTTATTCTTTGCCTTCCTCTTTGGCTTCTCATCAGTGTTCTACAATACAGGATAATGAACAAAAACTCACCTATCAAAATGACCTATATAATTCCCATAAACATGCAACCAACATAAACATTCTTGTTCCTATAAACAAACTTACAGTAAACAAGTTTTCCAGCTTGTTTCCCAACTTGGCCCGTTTTCCAACCTGAGTTCCTCTCTCAGTTCCCCCACTTTTATCAGCTTTTGCCACTGCAGGGGCTGTCTTCCCCCTTGGGAAGTACTCCTCAGTGTCGACCATTCTTTATAGTTGTTAAACTAAATTCCACTTTACCTTACAAAATTGTCCCGTTTCCAACTCACAAGATTATGAATATAGTAAGAATATGACTATGAAATGTCAACACACAAGATGTTCAGTGATCTTAATCCAACTCTACAGTTAAACTACGAAAAGGCTACATCAGTAAACACGCAATCAATAAGCAGTGAAACTTATCCTCAACCATGCCAACAAAAGTCCAGTTTTAATTGCATTAACTAAAAAATTACCAGAACTGAACACGAGTCTACTCAACATATCACAACACTATTCTCTTTAATGAGTATGCTGAGCTGCTTTACATTCACAGAGTGCAAGGCAAAAGAGACAGCTTTAATGCTATAGTGCCAAAGCACATGTAATTCCAGCACCCCACCCAAAGTGAGCGTAATGCCCCACTCTATGGTTCGATCTTACTCCATAAAACTTCCCTATTATGCTTGGCTGCTTTGCTTGGAGAGACAATGACTTTTCTGAGTTTTCACCCAACTTCTTATTTTTTTCCTCTGAAGAAACTGAAAAACAACTTTTGTGCAAGAAAAATAAAGAGTACTGTTGAAGTTTAAGAGAAGCAGCTGAATTGTAGTTTGTTTTTTAAACTTGATTGTGGTACAGGGAGCAAAAGAATAGTTTTAAAGAGAAATATAGTTGTTTTGTGAGGATTAAAGAGACATTTTGAATTGTTACTTAACAGTGTAGCAGGTGTCGTTCTGATTATTAAGAAAGTTAAGTTTTCCTTCAGTCTAGTGGACGATAGACTACGGGCTGATTTTTACCTGCTTACAGCACTGACAAGGGAGTTATCTTTGGTACCCGGAGAGTTCAGACAAGTGAAATAGTGTTTCTAGGGTAGTTTGACACACTGAACACGATGCTGTATTTACTTTTCTGTAAAACTTAACTTTCGAATTTACATGATAGCTTTAGTAAGCACACGCAGAGGAGTCACAGCTTAAGTATCACCTACCTCAAGCTGAGATAACTATCATCGCAATTTGTGTTTATGAGATTTCAAGCCACCGCCAGACTTCAATTTTATCCGTAAGTAAACTTGTACTCAACTGAATCCATACAAATTAAAATGTATTTGAAAGTCAAGGTTAGCATCAAGATTTGGTGTCGCACTTGATACAAAAAATTTGAATTATAATCAAGTCGTATCGATAGCATTCCCTGTACACATTTTTACGATTTGTAACATAACCAAATCAAACATAACCTAACCAAACATAACCAAACCTAGTTCTAATAAGCAAAATTGAAATGCAGTGAGTGGTAAAACGGGTTCACATATGCATATTTTCTTATCTTATCGCTATATACTGTTATGCTAATGAGAAACGCAGTGCATCAATTGTTCCTTGTCTTCTCGTTTCGTAAGCAATGACGTTTTTATAACTTGAACTCAACTAATTAATTTGAGTTTTTGAATGTACATGCAACAGTAAAAGAGACGAATTCAAATTTTTGTATCAAGTGCGACACCACATCTTGATGCGTACCGAAAGTCAACAACTCTATTTCACAGCGACTGCCATTTAAAGTAAATACGATTTGATTTGAGACGATTTTATTATAACATTCAAAAATAAATGCGATGAGGATGAGATTCGAAAGTTGAAGTCAAAATTGATAATGTTAAAACTGTAACACATCGTATTATACATTGATCATATTAATAATTTAACTTTATAGAGTTTATACACTTAAACTGTGCAAAACTAGATGTAAAAAGTGCAAAAGTATTTTCGACGAGGATGGGATTCGAACCCACGCGTGCAGAGCACATTTGATTAGCAGTCAAACACCTTAACCACTCGGTCACCTCGTCATTCCTGTTATGTGCTAAGGAAATAAAACCGTATGGATGAACTTATTAGCAAACTAGTAATCAATCGTTAGGTACCGGGTTTTAGTGAAATGCCAGTTTCAGTCGTTAGTGCACTCGGCAATTAGAATAATGTAGGATTTGCATGCTGCTGTACTGACTTGCTTCTCATATTCCTCAAGCTTGAGGGAAATGAGTTGTCGCTGTTTATCATCTTAGCTTGTGGCGTGATATACCTTTCATTGTGAATGACGAAGTAAGCAGAGGCAAGTCTTCTGTTGTGAATAAGCATTTATGTAGCTCTCTCATTTATCAATCGCTTGACGTTGAACTGCATTTTGCATTGCTTGAAAGTTTGTATATGTATATTACGTACCCAAGGTTCAGTTCTGTTGAACCACGGATTGATTCCAAGTTTTATGGATATGTTGCACATTTTTCAATCAGTTCAAATCATAATACATCTTTAGATCTAACAAAAATTAACAATGTGGACCTAGATAGGTGAAACGAATGAATGAATCAGAAATAGTCAGTAAAACACCAGGTCCAGAATCTTAAAACTGGAGTATTCATCTGCATAACTGATCTGCTGCACTCTCTTGGTTAGGGATTCGGTTCCTTTTCTTTTCATCCCCAGAATACACTCTTTTGTTAAAACAAAGCTGACTCTTAGAAATTCTTCTTTTTAGTTATGAGAGTTCCTGCTCTTTTGTTTTATGCTGCTAGCAAAATAATATAAGCACAGGTAGGAAATGTGAACTGGTCATGCTTTAGACGTGATAAACTGTTAGCGGAAAGCAAAAAATTTCCGCCCCCGGGTGGGCTCGAACCACCAACCTTTCGGTTAACAGCCGAACGCGCTATCCGATTGCGCCACGGAGGCTGTAAGTGGCAGCTTGCAGGCCAATTTTGTGCATGTGAAAAATCTGTACAGACATGACGACTCTTCATTCTTTATAATGTGTAGTAATCAATATTGTATTCATTTACGTTAGACAGTTTGACTGAGCTTGGAAAATGGACAGCTAAAGCCAATCTAGACAAATATATTGTTTTTAATCTTAGCTTAAGAACTATTTCTTAACTGGCATTACCTTTCCGTTGATTTATTAGGGAATTTGATTACTGATTATCTTGTTTGTTGACAATTTAGATTGACAATAACTCTCTTGTGTGGGGCTGAAAACTAAACGGTTTTGTGAGATAAATTTGCTGTAAGTAAAGAGGAGTTTAGTTTGATGACTTTTTGAGGATGGCGGACGCTGAGGCGTACTTCCCGAAGGGGAAGACAGCCCCTGAGGTGGCAAAAGCTGAAAAAAGTGAGGGATCTGAAAGAGGAACTCAGGTTGGAATGCGGGTCAAGTTTGGAGACAAGCTGGAAGATCTGTTTCCTGTAAGTATTTTTATGGACAAGAATGCTTATGTTGGCTACATGTTTATGGGAAACATTAAGATCATTTTGGTATGGTGATTTTTTCATTAAACTAGAATATTGATGAGCAGCCAGAGATGAAGTCAATGAATATAAAGTTGACATCCGTGGAGGAGAAGACGCTTGCTAGTAATCGCAGGGGACCTGCGGAAAAGAAATTCTCTGTGGTGCCACTCACCTATGATGTATGATTACACATTTTTCATATGCAATAATTGTAAATGAAATATATTGGACCAATAAGTTATGGTTTAATTTAATTTCTACAGCAAATTGTGGAAGGAATGCTCAGCATTGGGGTTGTGTCGAAGATCCTGGACGACGAGCTTTATGTCAGTTTGTCAGGTGGAACTGGTGGTACTGTTAGTGTAACCAACATTTCCTCACCCTACAAGAAGGTTTTGGAAAAGTATGGAGATGTAAAGAAAGCTGTTATTGACAAGGTAACTTTAATCTGTTGATCAATACCCACAACATTCATGGTGTCAGTAACTCCAGGCAAATCAAATATCCTAATATATTTTTTCTTAGCTGTGCATTTACACATTGAAGGACATGTTTCAAATTGGACAGCAAGTTGTAGTGAAGGTTATCAAAGTGGAGCGCTCAGATACTACGACCAAGATCTCGTTGAGTATGAATCCGACGGATCTTCATGAATTCTATAGCACAACAATTTTGAAGGAATATCTGGTATGTGGTTGCATTTATGTATAATTTCCGGTTGCAAGAAATTATTAGTTATTCTCACATGATTCATTTCTATCCATCATTAACTCCAGGTAATGATAGCGGCAGTGGAAAGCAAAGAGGATAATGGTTATGTAATGGATGTAGGAATCAATGGAGCCCGTTGTTTCCTTCCTAATGCTGAAGTGAATAAGTTCCTGAGCCGTGTGAATAACAATCGACAATTTGGTATGTTTATCATTAGTGAAATTTTAACTCATAAAACTATTTTCTAGGAGTTTTCCCTATTGCATTGTCTAATTATAAACGTAGGTGTTGGGCAGTTGGTGTATTGTAAAATAAAGAGGGTTCAGTTTCATCGGTTAATTGCTAATGTTACATTCACAATCATGCCAAAGTTGGTCCGACTTCAGAAAATGGATGAGATCACATCTCTAAATTACAGTACTCTAATACCTGGAATGTTGGTCGACGCAACTGTTGTGGAGGTTAGATATATTTTTGTGTTAATATGATGCATTTTTATTGCTCTAAAAATACCAAAAAAATTTGTTTGCTATTCAGACGCATAGAACTGGTATAATGGTTCACTGCATGGACTTGGTTGGATTAGTCTACCAGGACCACATGAGTGATCGCTGGGCATCCCCGAGAACTTACAAGTGGGCTCAACTGTACCAGCTCGCATTTTGTACACGCTCCCAAACTTGACATCTCCATATTTGACGCTCCAAGCTGACCTTTTACCATTGGCTCAAAGTGGGGATCGGACTGATTTGAAAAAGTTAGGTGCCATTAACTTGGTCAGAATAGTAAGAACCGAAAAGCGAGGAGTTGTAGTGCGGTTTGAGGACAATTTGAAAGGGCTAATTCCAATAAAACACTTTGAAAACGAAAGCGTTTTGACTAGCGATGATATTTCCAAGAAGTATAAAAAGAATTCTGTTCACCCTTGCCGAGTTCTACAGTACAGTCCAATTGAGAGGATGTACTTGTGCACTTTCAGAAAGTTAGTTGAAAACTCATTAATTTATACCATTATCATTTTCGGAGAGAAAAGGTGCTAATTTCTTGAAATACTTTTAGAGACAAGTTGGAAAGTGACGTGTGTCATGTACAGCAAGCAACCTGCGGTAAAGTTGTCACCTGTAAGATTGTTCGATTCAACAAGGGAGGTGCTTGTGTCCAGTTTGGCTCCGGGATGCACGGTTTCATTCCAAACACTCTGTTGAAGAATAAAATGCTCTCGGAAGCTGCCAAAGAGAAATTGGTCGGAACCTCAATAAAAGCTCGCATCATGGAACGGGATATAAGTTTGGATAAAGTAGTGTTAACAGCGCACAAGGAGTTGGTTGCGAGTAATGGAGCTGTGATCACATCTGTAGAAGAAGCGGAAATAGGAATGAAGGGCCATGCAATTATCAAGAGCTTTAATAAGGGTGGTGCGTACGTGAATGCAATTGGAGGTGTAGAAGGATTCATTCCAGCGTCTAAACTCAATCGAGTCCGCTTGGCGGATTTCAAGGAAGCTCATCATGTTGGTCAAATCATTGAGTACAAGGTTTTGGAGAAAGTACCAGAGAAGAATCATTTGTTACTGACTGCTATTATTGACGACGAAGAGGAAGAAGTTCCACAGAAACAGTCAGGACGGAAGGAGAAACGGAAGTTGTCAGTTAACAGTGACTCTGACGCTCAGAAAGAAAACGGAGAGGAGAGTGGTCCGAGTAAGAAGAAGAAGAGAAAGAAGGACAACAAGAAAACAAAATCTGATACTTCAATCGACATCTCGCCTTATGATCCAAATTATTGGCTAGAGCTGATAAAACATTTTTGTCCGGTAAGTAAAGAAACGCGTGCAGATTTTATGGGTTGGGTCGGAAAGTTTTTGAAATATGAATATGATATACGGGGAATATTATATGAGCACGCATTTAAAGGGGATTTGCATATTTGACTGAAAAGGGGTACTTTTATGCTCGTGTGGGGACGTTTTTGTACTTACCACAATGTAAGTTTTTTGAAACTTTGAAATCCGTAGGCTTCGCAGCTAGTGGTTGCTGACCTTAGTTCCAAAATTAAAAGTAACAGTGGAAGTGAATCTGAAAAGGTTCCCAAGTTCGTTTCTGAGTTCGAAAGTGGAGAAATCACCTCACCCAAAGATCCAAGCTATTGGCTGGATCTAATGACACATTACAGTTCGGTAAGTAAGAAAACTAGTGTAGGTTTTTCGAGTTAATTAGTAGTAAAGTATTTCATTAATAATATGATATATTATAGGTGGGAAATGTGGACAAGGCCAGAGGAGTTGCTAAACAAGTGCTGAGCTCTTTGGACTATCGTAATGATATAGACAAGCTGATAGTCTGGGGTGGTCTGCTCTATAATGTAGCCGTATACGGAACGGAGGTATGAATGGCATTACTTATAGGTTCTAAATTAAAATGTCGGCTGCTTTTATCGTAACGTTTTTACATAATTCATGTTTGTTTTGCAGGATTCTATGACGACAGTGTTGGCTGATGCCCTGCAAACAAACGAGGAGGCAGAAAATTTAAAAATGATAAGTTTGGTATACGGCACATTACACCTACAGAAGGTATTAGTTTTGATATCAAGCAATGCCCAATGTGTGGTATGATGCAAAATGATGAAAGCGTTTCAACTTGTTTTACTTTCTGCAGAGGTGGCTGGATTTTCGCCGTAAACTTTTGAGCCAGGCATTATCTGACGTCCCAAATGCTGCGAGTAAGTTGTCCATCACTTAATTGATATTTGCTAACATTATTTCATTCAAGTTTTGCTAATCAAAGCGTTTTCTACCTTGCAGAAGTGATCATCATAACAACGTTGGCTCTCTTTGAAATTCGTGAAGGTGAGAAGAACAATGGAGAAGAAATGTTTGACCGCGTTCTCGCGCAATATCCTCAACGAATTGATATTTGGCTTCTATACGTCAATGCCCTGATTAAAGCTGGCGATAACGATAAAACCAGGTATGTATTACGTACTGATTCTTAGATATTCTTTACTTGCTATTATTGGTATTAGATTGTAAAATATTTATATTACCACGTGATTCAGAGCTGTATTCCATCGCGCATTTGAAGTGAAATGGAGTCCTCGTAAGGTGAAGCCCCTTCTTCAGCGTTTCCAATCTTTCGAAAATGAGTATGGGGATGATCTGACAAAAGCGGAGTTTCAGAACTGCGCTCTCAAAGTGCTTAGTATGTCATCGAAGGACTAGGTTGTAGTTTATTTCGATAGTTCACGATAGTGTACATAAATCAGTATACCATGCATACTATGTTCCGCTTTGCGTTCTTCAACTCAAATGCTTTGTTTGTTAATGATTTATAGTCAATATGAAGTTTTATATTTCCTGAATATTTTATATAAAATAGTGTAATATAACGCTAATTTTAGAATCTGATGACTAAAAGATATGTATAGTATAATACGGCTCAGGTGTTAAAAGATGACCACTACTAATATAAATTACGGTTGCAATAGTTCCACATCCAAAAGAGGTTTAATGCGTTTCGGCATGCATCACAATATAATTAACATTATGGTATGCTACTTTGGTAATCGGGTCGTATCGCCTCTGAGGGTAGCTGAAATTTAGAAAACATTTGATATCCTAGATTGTTACCTTTCCGGAATTATTCCGTTTTTACGTTTCATCGAAACCAAGTTTAAAAACTGTAGATGAGGCTTTTCGCTTAAGTAATTGAAAGTCAGTATCCATGAATTATATGTACCTCTAAATTAAACTTGTATAGCTATCATCAAATGACTAAAAATGCCATAACTTTGATTGCACGTGTTCACTAGGAACTATTTGTTTTGTTACATACTCACTATTCAATGTCAGGAAGCGTTATTCCAGCACAACATGAATGTTTTAATTTAGCTGCTCATGATTATGGTTCTATTTATTTATTAAAAGGATAAGAAAGCAGCAAAAACAATTCAGTCATTTCTTGCATTATTTTCACACATTTCTCAATTCTAGAATTGAATCACTCTTAGCACAGTTTTTAAGAATATAAAAGCATAAACCTGTCATGAGCTAAAACTTTGGAGAAACTCGTGATTTCTTTAATAGCTTATCATACAATGCTTATTGATCTACTCATCAAATATGTGTACTTCATTATAAGGCCAACGTCAGTTAACTTCAAAATGCAACCTTTTTAAACACGAATGCCAACATGTTTTGGATCTCAAATTTAAGCTGCTTTAACAACAGCAGCTTTACATTAACATTTTTTCAATTTCTAATACAGTCAATCTGCATAAAACATACAGAAAATAGCAACAAACCATCAAAATTTATTATAATCATCCTTATACTAATTATATCATTATAACTTAAGCATCATTTAACCGATTTAATTACATCAAGTGGAACACGCCACACACTGACTTCAGAAGCTGAAACCAAAAGTATACAGCCTACCACAACACTAAATAATTTCCACCTTAATATGACTTCCGACTGAGCTAAATTTCGTAAAAGACTAATGAAACTCAAGCTGCAAAATCCAAGAGCCTTCCGGGTTGCTTGCCGTACGAGTTAGGTAGCGACTTTTGAATGTTTCTAATGCGATGTAAGCACAGTTTGCCTCAGCAATGATCTCTTGAGACTTCTTCGTGTAGGGTAGAACTCTTCCATCAAAACGGTACTAGAAAGAACAAAGTGGTTTCAATAATTAAAATAACCATGAATATGATTGCAATGAAATAACCATGGGGTAAACGATAAAAAAATTACCAAAGACGGAATCCGATCTTCCCCTTCCCGAACGACGCGTTATGTATTAAGTCGGTAAGCTGGCAAAGCAACATTTTTATAAGATACCGTCTTAATGTCCCAAACCCAGGCATAAACAGCATCCTCGTAGATTTCACATGCAAACAGGTAGTAATCTATTCCATGTGATAAGGGTTATCACGCATTCTTCTCCTGAAAGAAGTTACACAAAACAATTCAAAACATCAAGCCTAAGAATATGCAATATGATAATGAAAGTAGTGAAAGTAGTACACTTACCCAGTTTTTTAAAAGGCACAGCTATATCATCCAAGGGCTCTTTGGGTCTGAGTCCATGTTCCAATACGTAATGCCCCAGTGCATCTGGTGGCCTTTCGAACTTTAAATCACAGTTCACGAACTTGCATAGAGGTCGGTTACTGAAAGTAAAAACAATGTTCATGAAGTCGGTACTAATTAAACTAGCGGAGAACACGCTAATACATTATAGTTTGTTATAGTTTGGGTTATGTACTTACTCAAATTGGCAGCTGCTAACATGGCCCTCCCAATCAGTTCCCTTTACCGTTGTCTGACCCTTGTCTTGCATTTCCACATGGAGTTCTTCAGTAAAACATCCATCAGCCTTGCTGGACCTTTCACCAAGTTTTCCGGAGCACATCAATCTTCGGGGAGGACCACTGATGACCCAGGGAACTGATGATAACTCTAATTGGTATCTTGTTGGCATTGTCTTGTGGCTTCCAATGTGGGATTCCAGAATACCCCGGGTTGTACACGAGGTTGGTTTGGACACGGGGAAACTGGCAGTGGTAATCCAGCTGATAAGGATTATACAACATTGTGATAACTTCATCTTTTTGTTTATTTATTAGTATTTTTATACCTCAGAATCTATTTTTACACATGCGTGGCTACATTATATGTATAGCAGTGGCGATAATCGGTGCAAATAATCTAGATCTAATAATTTATTGGATAAACTTATATGCTGATACTTATCAATAATAAAAGCTTTCACCTAACAAAACAAATAAATGCTACTTTTATACTCAAGGCCATCATAATAGCCCGTGCCAAGAAGTTCTAAATTGTACTTTCTACTCGACCTTTTGTCCTTTCGGACATTTCTCGTGTTCAACAACTGTCTAATTTACGTGTTACGTTACTCGTTACGTCGTCCGTCTGTCTGTCCGGGGGTTCATTATAATTATTATGGATAAAGTGGATAAGTTGAAATATGTTGCTCATTCGTTAAAATTTTGACGGCACATGCGGAAATATGCATTATAAACAACGCTTCCAATCAAACAAGGATGCACATTGCTCACTGTTGCTGGTAATCGATTTTGTTTTTATAGTAATTTATTTTTTCAAGCAAAAATAGTAGGTAAACAAAAGTATGAAACGTTAAAGCAAACATTATCTTATAAGTACAATATATAAGAATTCGTAAAACAAACTCCAATACAAAAGCAAACATTTAGGAAGGCAAACAACATTCACAAAAATTCTGCTGTAACAGTCACAAAAATTAAATCGTTGATTTGTGCAGAAACTTCCAACTTATTGATAAAGATGTAAATGTTAAACATAACAATAGCAAACTACGTACACAACAAATCTATTGCTTATATAATATTTTTGCTGTTAATAGCAAAAAATAGCAGTATGCTAACACTGTCTACTTTTCTAAATATAATTTTCTATATTACTAAAATTATTATTATATGCTTTGCAGCAACAAAAACAAATTTATCGGGTTTGAAATTTTTTGCACTTGCAAACAAAGATACTAAACAAATCAAAAGTATGCAACTTTAAATTAAACCCTATATTATAACTACGAATCAAAAATTCATAAAACACCAACTAAAATACGGAATCTAACTATCAGACGTGAAAGAATAACAGTATTTTCAATCATTTTTACTTTAGCTCTTGAAAATCGCAGTGTGTGAAATGTTTCAAAGATATTTTCACATAATTATTTATATAAGATAAACTAAAATTGATAAAGTTGTAAATGTGAACTATAACTATCAATAACTTTAGATCAATTGCCCAGTCATATATATTATAACGTTTTGACAATATACTAACATCTATCTTGTCTATATTACTGGAAGAGTGTTCCATTTTAAAGTAACATTATCTATTAATCAATAACTGTATCAATATGTTTGTAACATAATGCAATCATTACTCTGTTAAATCACTTCATCAGCATGAAATCAGCAGCTTCCCCACCCTAATTTGCTTCCTTCAAATCATACCAGCGTAACTTGATTATCAAGTGAATAGACTTGGACAATGTGAGTGTTTGTTGCTTCCTATAAACGAGCAAATTATATATTTTAGAAAGTCACATAACAATCTGGTTTGATATGAAAAAAAGAATATAGAAAAATTATGCACATACCACGTTTACAACCCGAATACTCAAAGGTACTTTGATGACACAAAGGTCTTGTAAAGTATTTGGACGGTCATCTTTGACAAGTGTTTGTCCTGGAATCCTCCTTCGAAAACCTTGGGTAGGCTTCCGCAGTAATGCACACTTATAAACGCAACCCGGTTCGCGTGAGATATGGGGAACGCGTTCGATAGAGGCGATGGAAACGGTTACAGTCTCGCCGTAGTCTAGCTTACGCACCACAACTCTAGCGCTGTCAAGCACCTCCAAAACTTTGACTCTAATCCTAAACAAAATGAATGTAGATATAAGACATAAAAGGATAGCATTGATTTGGTAAAGGGAATCTCTTATTCATCAAACTTACAACTGGTTCCATTTAGTGTCAAATGACAAACAAAGAGTCTGACAAGTTTTGTATTAAATTAATAGATTCAACTTTTTGGTTCTGTAACTGTGTCTCAAGCAAGGCTCGTTTTTCCTCAAGCTCCGCAGTCATCACATAGAATTCGTTGACGCTTCCACGTGTAGAATTATAGCAAGAACCTGAAGTTCAAATCACAAAAAAGGGAGTTAAAACCATCACACTCTATAAGATACAGTTGTAAAGTAGGATTTTAGTTACACTTCTTATACCGTTGATTTCAGCAACATGGGAGGTTGACACTCAGATATTTGCGAGTTAACAATGGAAAACGGCTGATACATCCGCAAAGCAGCGATTTCTTCCTCTGAAACTACATAGATAAAATGCACGGTTTCGAATCGATTCATCTAATTTCTCCCTTGGAAAATGTAATGAATAACTGCATATAGCTCACCAATCTGTGACACCACATTTCTCGAGTAGTACACCAGCATCAAACCATTTTTGGATATGCAGAACATATAACTTGCCAGCAAATGTGAATGGTTCCTCCACACTCTGAAACATACGATAATTGAGGTTTTACACTATTCTCAAACTAATTGTAGGTTGCAAAGTTGGAAATTTTTATTAAAGTAGTGAAACTACCTTGTGAGTAATGCTGATTTTAACGGCCTGAGACTTAACCAGCGAATGAAAGTTCTCTTCAAGTACTTTGGCATCAGCTCCTTCTTCTTTAACATTTAGGCAATTCATCCTAATTGCAAATGGTCGCATACACGTAAACTCAGAAGGCAGTCTGCAGATGGATGACTTCGGCACAACTGTATGAACACCAACGTCAACCAAATAAACAGTGACTTCGCGATAAACTTCCATGATTATTCCACGGTACCTACAAAACAATCATGAAATGAAGCAACTTTATTTAATTTCGAAAGAAGGTTTTTTTACTGCGCCTCTCTTACCACTTCTTGGAAGAACCTTCCTGAAGCTGGGAATACACCATGCACACAGCTTGTGGCATTATTGGTGACAGCCGCTCCTTTATGCAATCTGCAGGCGTGAATCAACATCTGTATAATGAATATAGTTCTCCTCTGCCACAATGGAGAAGTCGGAAAACGACTCACCACTGATGTAGACTCCCCACTTACAACTTCAATTAGTTGTTTTAACAAATAGGAACTGCAAGTACTTTTATGTCATTACAAACATCATATATTGTTAATTACCAACAGTTTAATCCCTACTGGTACATCCGGGTTTAACCGAATCTTTTCCACTGGTCTGTGAGCCACACATTTATTAACACTGTCAAGTATGAAAGTTGAGTTGGCTGCTTCAGCATTGGCTGGCTTCGTGGATGACCCAGGAGCTGATGACAACAAGCGCTGCTCTTGTTGTGATGGATACTTCAACGAATTATTAGTTGGGCCCTTAAAACACATACAAGGATCGTTGTTAAAATGTCTTTAGTTCTACGAATTTTGATTTGAGTGGTTGAGCTTGGTTTTGGATGGGGCTAAGGGGAGTGGATTTGGGATGCCGTGTAAAAGAATTGCTTGGTGCCGTTGTGCTTCTGAAAGTAATTTTTATAGGAATTTGATAGAGCTGTACTTACCTGTTGTGAGATTGCACCGTTGGACTGATACTGGTCTAAGTCCGATCGACTTAACGATAAGCTTCCTACTTCCTGTGTAACCTTGACCATCTTCAGTTCCTCTGTGCGTAGCTTGGTTTTTGCAATGGCACCTGCCTGTAGGGGTAGCATGAACTTCATATTCGAAGAACCGGATACTGCATGATCCACTTCGTCTTTTCCTCCTTGTAAGGATTTGTGTGCAGTTGTAGCAGCACCCCGCCCGTTCTACAGTTTAGAGAGAAAAATTTAAACTGGTGCAACATCAATATTGTTATTGTCTTTGTGCAAATTTGAAATCGTATAGAAAACATACCTTTTACGGCATTCGTCAGTGCACAATAGCGAATGACATAATCGACAGATCATGAACTTCTTCTTTTCAGCACATTCGCAGTAGACCTCTTTCGGCTCATGCTGACATTGCTGGAGCTTTTCTTCCAATTTTCCTTTCACCCAAATGCGTTTGACTTTACCAGGCATTATAGTAGGCAACGGGAAGTCCCATGTTCCCTTATGACTGATTGGATCATCTTCGGATGACCTACAGAAAGACAATGTTTCGTTAATTATAAAAACATAAATCAGTCAAAACTAAATGAAAAACTTACTCTTCTAAGGAATCCGACTCCACCAACGCCTCCATTTCATTTAATGGGACAACATTTTCGGGTTCCGAAGGAGTGTTGCCAACTTTATCATCAACAGATTTTTCATCTTCAGAGATTTCTGAGTCTGTTGCTTCCTCATATAGCTTCATACAAGCATCATATGTACTAATATAGTCTGGATCTATTTCTGAATTAGTATCGTAGGGTTTTCCGAAGAGTTCTTCATATACGTCTTCCACGTCGTTTTCACTGTCGGAATTTTCTTCATCGACTTTGTTGTGACGATAACCAATCTCACTGGAGCCTTCAGGGGGAACATTCACCGTCACAAGTTGCCCCTGTGCTTCTGTAGTATTGCTGTCAGCCCTGCTATATTTTCCTTCTCCATTTTCCCCAAAAATCCGGTGAAAATTCGTGACAAAATAGACTTATTACGTAAAACACAAAAAACACACGAGTTGAGTAAGTCAGCCTTTCAAACTGAGAACACTTTGTAATCTGTATACTGCCCAAGAGCAAACTAAATCTCTGGAGCGAAAAAGGGTTACCGATCAAAAAAGCCAGGCTAATATCTATATACGTGCGTAATTTAGCCTTATTGCATGCAATTGTGATTGCTGGGAGAGTACAGTGAGACTTTCGTGTACGACAAACAAGATGAAGTATTTCCCACTAGCTCAACTAAAAAGAGTTTGTGTTCCCTCGCACTATACATAAGTGTAAGACATGCCTTCTTTCTTTAAGAATGAAAAAGATATCCCACCTACATGTGTAAATACACTGGATTAGATACAATTATGCCTAAATACAATACGTTACATTTGTCGATTGTGGAAGGCGACAAAGTGACGACTACTCAAGTTAAAAGTAGTGGATTCATCTGCATATTTTAGAGTAAACCAATGTCCTCAAATAAAGAGAGCGTGTTCAAGATCCCATTTTAAGGTGGTTGAACCTTTAGTTTGTGCATGCCACGGTTAAACCGAAGGCCTGATTAATTAGTTAAAATTTGCCACAATTTTAAGAAATTTTAGCAGAATTTATCTTTGTTTTAGTGCACGCTGATATTGGGCGAGGTGTAGTGCAATATGTAAACTACGCATTGGTACATACATCACCAAACATAACAGTAGTTTGGAAGCACACCGTTGCGTTACACTCAAGATATGAATAATGTATTGCATATTGCGTTGAAGAAAAGAGTTCACATTTACAAACATTCTTGTACATACTTATGTAGATTTAAATAAACACTGGAAACAAAGGCATGTACGGCCCAATCACGCCGAACGATGATGATGATGCATCGATGCAGTTACCCCTTTTAAGCTTAGTCGTCTTGTTTTTTAGCATGGTGTTATACACCAAACTACATTATTTCACCGTTCCATCCATGAATCCAACGTGCTTACATGCGTCTCAATGATGTGAACGTGAAGGAATCAAATTCACCAAAAGATCAGTGAGTAGAATGAGCTAGGTACATCCCATAACACTTGCATACAAATATGACGGGAATGGGTTGATATTATTGAGAAATATGGAGTGAACTTGCAAAAGAGGAAGGCGCTAATACACTCTTGCCTAGTTTGGTGGTGTGTTGTATTAGAGACTCCTCCAGAAAACCAGTGAAGGTTTCCTTTTAAAGACTTTCTCCACTTCTCTCCACATTGCCGATTTTCCGTCACATCCGTGAATATGTGTGGATAATCAGATAGTCGAATGTTGATGATGAGTGTAAAAAACCGGGGCTCGTATAAGAACATGGCTCTTTCTGATATCAACCAATGTGCTCGACTACATGAATATAATTACTGGAATGATATTTGGTGGTGATAATAACATAACGCACACACAACATACAACCTAGCTCCACTGATAACTGACATATATTGTAACTGTTTATTCTTATGAATGAATGTATTTCATTTTCATACGAAACTAAACTGCAGTTGGCTCTTTGCATGAGAGGTGCTCCCGGGTTGATGATGATGGTCATGATAATAGTAGTATTGCAGCATTATTATAACTCTCTTCAGAACGGAACAAAATGAAAACGGTTTTAGTTGACGTGTTGTTGTTACGTCATACATATATTTTCAAGTATTAACTCGGAATAGGACTAACAACCAACAAAACTGTAAAGTACTTTTTTGCAAATTTTTGGATTGTTTGGTTTCTGTCGTTGTTCCTGCAGGGCAGGCAAAAAAGATGGATAAAAGATTTGCTCCATTTTTACATGTAAAAATTATTAATTACATGGATATTCTGGGATTTATGGAAAAACTATTTTACATACACTTTCGCAGGTTATAGACCTACTATAACGTCCAGGAATGCTATCTAACAGTTTATAGACGGACGATAAGTAGTTATTGAATCATTAAGACATTCTTCAATGCTACTTTTAGTAAACGAAGTAATTTTTTTTACAAATTCTTCAGTTCCAGTAGCCAATTACATATTAAGACAAATATTTTATCTGAGTAAATTCTTATAGTAAATTATAATGTAACTTAACATTGTGTTACAAGCAGAAAACGTTCTACGCGGGCAGAGTAGTTATTCTTTCGAAACTTCCTGTGGAATCGTAACAAAAAATGGTGATTTTGTGGAAATGTTCATCCACATTGAAAGATTTAAAGTGTCATAGTAGTCTAAATGAATGGTTTTAGATAAAATCTTTGACGGATTAGGGATATTTTAGCTTAATTTGTCTATTTACGTATGATTTCAATGAAACTCAGGCCTAATGACACAGTTTTATAGTTTAAAATTGAAAAAATTCATGAATACTACTTAAAATTGAAGAAATAATATTTCCATACATTTCACATGGAGAAAATAATTTTCTTTCTCCATGTTTAAACATGTTTTATCCATCTTTTTTATCCCATAATATGTTTAACATATTCCTACCCTGTGTGCATGGGTATGTATATCTACATAAAGACTGTAGTTTGATTCAGCAGTTCATGATAGTGTACGTATATTATAATAGCGTTCTGACTCATTTTCATTAAATGTTGTGTTGGTTGATGGTTTATAGTTATGATACCTAATAGGTTGAGAATCTGATGACTAAAAGATATGTATAGTATAATACGGCTCAGGTGTTTAAAAATGACCACGACTAATATAATTACGGTTCCAATGGTTCCACGCCCAAGAAAAGGTTTAATACGTATCGGCATGCATGTACAATATAACTAATCGTCGTGGTTTGAAAGCCTATCCCTATGGAAGGTATGCTACTTTGGTAATCGGGTCGTATCGCCTCTGAGGGTAGCTGAAATTTAGAAAACATTTGATATCCTAGATTGTTACCTTTCCGGAATTATTCCGTTTTTACGTTTCATCGAAACCAAGTTTAAAAACTATAGATTAGGCTTTTCGCTTAAGTAATTGAAAGTCAGTATCCATGAATTAGTATGTACCTCTAAATTAAACTTGTATATGGCTATCAGCAAATGCAACTAAAAATGCCATAACTTTGATTGCACGTGTTGCACTAGGAACTATTTGTTTTGTTACATACTCACTATTCAATGTCAGGAAGCGTTATTCCAGCACAACATGAATGTTTTAATTTAGCTGCTCATGATTATGGTTCTATTTATTTATTAAGTGGTGCAGCCACTTTATAAGAATCACTTTGTCCGTCACGAACTTTTACGTTACATGTACGTAATTTAAGTAAATTTCCTGTACATTGTAACAAAGTCTCACTATGCCCCATTTCAAACCGCGCAATTTAAAAATGCCATTATCGTTTGGAGAAAACCACAAAGGTAAATGTTAAATAGAGGAGGATATGCGATAATTGTGCAGCATGAGCGATAATTGAGAAGGATTAGCGGTAATTGAGAGGCTACGAGATTGCAGTATATCAATTGAGTTTCTTATTAATCGGGACCTGACGGCGGATACATAAAAGTCCTTCTACTCTACTCTTTTATATATTATATTTTTTGGTGTTTTCAAAAATACGTTCCTTTACTCGTTTAATCAAAATTTGGTGTTATCTTCTACCACCAATTCAGCAGTGACTTTTGAAAACATTGTGAAGTTTTTTGCCAATATGGCTATATCTGAGTGTTTATATAGTTCCAAATTCATTATAAGCTTTGGATCGCTAATAATTTTACTTTACGAGGAGAGGAGATCGATGGAAGAAGTGGGGTGCATTAAAGTTTTGGATAATATTGACGCTGAA
>LJIJ01001256.1:0-51092 GCA_001718145.1 Orchesella cincta
GTCGTCGAAAGAATCCCCAATTTCTGGGGGAACGTCATCGTTAACCACCCCGAGATCTCCAAGCTCGTTGATGAGGGGGAGAATGAGGTTCTCCGCTTTCTGAAGAAGCTCGAGGTAGAGGAGTTCGAGAGTGGGTTTCGGCTCAAGTTCGTCTTCGATGAGAACCCCTTTTTTGACAACGGAGAGCTTATAAAAGAGTTGCAGGTTGGATCGAATGGTGAGATTATCGATGAATTGCATTTTACCACGTTCAATAAAGTTAGACAGAGGAAGAGAAAGAACATAAATTTATTAATTTTTTGTAAACTTTCTGTAATCATTTGCAGCGGTGCCCAAGAGCAGTTGTACGGCGATTAAGTGGAAGGGAAATATGGATCACCTCAAGAACCAGGATGACCTAAAGCTCGGGAAGCCGAAGAAGACATTCTTTTCGTGGTTCGCGAGTACTCAGGATCGGACTACTGATGATATCGCGGAGGCGTTCAAGGTTGACTTGTGGCCTGATCCGTTGCAATATTACAAGACTGATGATGACGATGCCTCATTGCTGTAAGTTTGATTATTATCCTCACTTCACGTATTAATCGGCTTTTTAAATCCTTCCAACGGGTTTTATTCTTTAGGAAAAAGGGAGAGAATAAGATGGGAGCAAATGCAGCTTTGGATGAAGAGAAGGGCGCTGTAGAACTATCGTGGGGAACAGTTCCGTCATTAGTAAGTTCAGAAAAGTTCTGCCTAAGTTCGTTGTTGACTTTTAGCCAGAAATTCATTATCAATTATAATATCACTTTTTCATTAGGTATTGAGGGAGGTGGTTGGATACTTGGCTCGAAATTTAGACTGGAGGAGTGGACGTCAAAACAAGAAATCCCTTTTAAATTTACGGCTCACCAATACCCACTGGCGAAACGAGATGGACTCTTCCCTAGAATTTGAGCGACTCAAACCTGGACAAGATTGGAAGTGGTGAAGGACTTGTATGATCAAATCCCACCAATTTCGCAACCATCAAATGTGTGCCAACCTATGCGACAGATCTGAATAATTATGAAACCAACTTGGTTTACTGCCCAACGGAAGTGATTGAGTTGTCGGAAGACGGCCGCAACCCATTTCCCGCTAAATCCCTCACTGTCTCCGGCAAATTAGTCTGGAGAGAAGATGATCAGGGGAACTCGACAACACTCTTGATGATTTGATAGATCTGCGCGATGGCTGAATGTGGTGAAGTGGGACAAACTTTTCCGATGTTCTGGGAACTACCTCACGTCCCTTTCTTTAATGGAACTGGTTGTGACTCTCGAAAATCTGCAAGGGATTTTAGAAAATACACCTAACCTCAAAGCACTCACGCTGACTGGTGTCTACAACTACATGGATTATGAGGATGAGGATTCAGATGACGATTCAGACTCCGATGAAGATTCTATGCCAACGCTTTCTTCGCGTACGCTTCCAGCTCTACGTCATATTCGTTTCATCCATTCCGAAGATGACCCAGAGGGTACTGAAAATGTCCGTTTGCGCCAATGGATTTTGGCGTCGTACCGACAACAGCTGGAGACGTTGAAGATTGATGACGTCGGAACGGGCATGGCACTGGGAGATGCTGAGACAAACTTTGCACAACTGAAGAGACTAACGGTTTGGAGCGTCCAAGCCCTCAACTTTCTTCTAGAACACGAAAAATTTCCCAAGCTGACGTGTCTCGCCCTGACCACCATGAGCGTAGCCAGACAGCTGAAATATCCGCTGGAAGATCTCCGATTTCATCTTGCTCCGTTCGCCGGAAAGCTGGTGAGCTCCATCTCGGTCTCCACTTCCGCTCGCACATCACGTCCACCAGAGAAAATCGTCGCGCTAGCGGAAAGGTCTTCGAATTCGATGGAAAGCAGTATCTCAACGAGTTCCGGTGGTCGACCGCAGGTGTGGTGTTCACCAAATTGAAAACGCTGTCCATTCGGACTTCCATGGTTGTGGAGGAAGAGGAATCCGTCAGAGAGATGCTCAGATGCGTTCCCAACTTGGAGATATTCAAATTGATCTTGATGACTTCGGGATTCCGGTTAAGAGAGGAAGCACGAGAAGGAGGTCGACAGGCTTTTCGGAGAGTGGTTGGATGGCAGTGGAACCAGTGCTCCAAAATGAGAAAGATCATCTTGTGGGAAAGTTCTGAGATAGTCATTCTCACGGAGCATTTTAAGGAGCATTGACATGTTTGAATTTCGGGATGGATTGTGTTTTCTTAAATTTAAATGTGAAAGCTTAGATGTTGAGTAGAAAATAAAGTTTCAGAATTAAAAATAAATACTATGTAGCTCATCTGGATTAAGTTATTTCAACACTTGCTAAATTGACATGACAAAAGCAAATCCGGTGAAGTTTTATATGACGCGAAGCATTTCGGGAATGTTAGAGCAAATCATAAGTTATTAAAATAGCATTTTTCACTAAACTCAGCTTTAAATTATAGTCTATGATAAATCCTCATAAAAGTTTAATCCATTGATTTGCCAACACGAAATTTGTTAGACTTGCTGCAATGCTTCTAAAATATTATACACAATAGCAATAGTACTAAAACTGTGACTTACAAATACAAAGCTTCCATAACAATCAATTTCTGAGACGAACCCTTTTTCCAATGCTATAATCAATTGATCCAGAGAAAACAAATTGAACATAATTGTGAACAAGGAAAGATATAAATTCTGTGTGCCATGTGCCATCCTAGCTGAACTTGATTCCATGCACAAAACGTGAGGACAACCAATTTAATCACGGGTTTTCACTTGTTTTAGTTTTAATTGGTAATCAAAATGAAATATTGAAGAAACTATCAGAAAAAATTAGTTGTGCAAAACCGAAGTTGTCTACAAAAAATTGTCCATCACAACCAAGTCTAGATTTTCATAGGATAAACTTTAATAATTTTTTTTATTGGCACGTGTACAATAAAATGCCTTAACGTGCCACAATCATTCGACTGCAACCTCCTAAAGGAGAACCTTCTCTTTAATCAAAATGATTTCCAGCAACTTTCTTCGCATTGTCAAATGGCGCATGGCCCTTATGAAGTATTCTCAATTCACCTTCTTTTCTTGGAATCCCAAAGAGAAGCGAATGATTTTGAAAACCAACCAATACGGCATTTTTAGCAGTTTCTACTTAACTTTTTATATGTATTCCGTGGGATTAATTTCCCTCTATCATGCCTTCGAGTACATATCTCCTGAGCCAACAAACGGAGACGTTGATCTGCTCGATACCGACTTTCACCGAGGATGAAGCTTTCTCCATCTTATGTGGGTTAGCCATCTCATGTACGCTCTGGTTTGCATCGGATACGCTGGAGGAATGGAGATTCTGCTAATAAAAAGGAAGGAAGAATTTGTGGCCGTGGCGAATAAAGTGATTCGGGGCGACTTGAAATACCAATCATTTTTCCAGTCGAATTTGGCAAACTATCCAGGACTGGAACGACTCAACAAAGCCACTGATGCGGTACTTCTTTTGATGGCAGTTGGTTCGGTGATTGTTCCATCCATATTCTGCACGGTTTTATTCTACGATTTCTGTCCAGAACATCAAATTCTCTTGAGATACTTTGAGATAAAAATTGCTGTCGAGTGGAAATTTTCCCCCCTCGTTCTCATCGGAAACTATGCTATTCTCCAAGTTGCTGATCTCATATTCTCCTGGCAACTGTTGGAATTGCATACATCAAATGCTACACGATGTGGTTGGAAATGCTCAAGCCTGAACAAATGCGAATGATAAATGGAACCCCACAATTTACTCGTCACCTCGGGTGTACATCGAATGAAAAGGAAATCATAATGATTTACAAAGAGCAACTGCTGGTTCTAAAAAGCTTCAATAACTTGTTTGCAAACCATCTCGTGACTGGACATCACTCTGCTTTCCTGTACATCAGCACTTTTGGCTTGTTCATTTGCATTAAAAACTGGAGGTTCATTCACGAGCCAGGATTTCTCATGGCGGTGATTGCTCCTTTATGTTGCACTTTAGCGGAAAGAGTTGAAGTCAGTTTTCGTGGTGAGGGCGAGAAACATTTCGAGAGTTATCTGGAGGCGATCAAAAACCCTATCTATCAAGGAAGGGAAAGCGATTGAACAAAATCGAAAATTCCTCAAGGCATCTCGCCCCCTTCAAACACAGCTTGCATATCCCTACTATCAACTCACAAATGAGACTTTCTCCGTTTTGGGAATTCCATTGTGGATAATCTAGTATCTCTTCTAGTGAGCTTTGACTAATTAAAAACATATTAGTAGTGAGTTTGCTGCAATATAAATAGAAGATGATTTTTGTTAAATATAAAAAACCTAAAGAAACGAATAGTCATTAAAAACTGAAATGATTTTATTGATTTAAACTTTATATAACAAGAAGCGTCTATCGTTTTACCCCAAATTCTCAAATTTGTATACTACTTCACTAGTTCCGAGCAGTAATACGATTAAATGATAATAAAGGATATAAGAATAGATGGTCACCTTATATCATAGTCAATCCAACAAATGAATTATTTCGTTGGGCAGAGGTTGGTATAATCCCGGATTATGGTAATCGGATTACGGATTTGGCGATTTACGTGATTATGATCGCGTAATCCAATCCGGAGATAAATTAAAAAAATGATAATCCATAATCCGTAATCCAATAATCAAATTCAAACATCGGTAATCTTAATCATCCAATCCTTAATCAATTCCCGATATCGAAATTAGAATTCTGCATCAATCCGTAAATCCCAATCCGGGATTAATGTGAATTGAATTTTTCCGAAAGTTTTACGCATACGCATTACGCCAACACAACCAGCCAATCTCTTCGCAATAGAAATGAATGGATTAACAAAATACTGGATGCTTATTATGCTACCTTTAGGTACATGATTCAAGAAGACTTTGTGTTGTCGTCGTCTGTCGTTCCGTCGTCTTGTTCGTCCGTGCGTCCGTCGTCTGTGCGGTCTGTCTGTCAACACGATACTTTCGAACCGTTTGACTTTTTGAAATTCTGTCTTCGACCAGTCGCATAGATCAAGGTGCAAAGCGGAGCATGAGTTCGAAGAGGGGTTATCTTGGCTCACGGAAACAGGTCACATGATAAAGCGCATACTAAATTCGATAAGCGTCTCATATAGCTTATGATAGCATCATTTCGAAAAGGTATTGCCTTTACTGATGTGGAATATGCATTGCAAAATTCAAATCAGATGTTTTCGAACAGGGTCAAACGGTCACGACTAATGTTCAAATTGACCATTATAGCTTATGATACATCATTCCGAAAGGTATTGCTCTACTGAATGATGAATATGCATTTGCAAATTTCAAATCAGAACTTTTCGAACAGGGTCAAAGGTCACGATGTAGCTTATGACATACCATTAGAAAGCTTTAGCTGCAGTTGCCTGATTTCGTAATTATGCATTGCAAATTGAAATCGGAACTTTCTAACCGAGGTCAAAGGTCACCGCACTTTCTAATGACCACACTTATTGTGATGATTATTCATTCGAAAGCTAGTCATGAGGATTGTATTTGACACGCTTTTTTAAGCCCCAAATTACATCCGCCATAAGGTACCATCGCTAATCTCGGATTGTCGGTTTTTATTTTCTGTGTAAAATGCATTAACAATAGTAAAACGTTTTTTCGAATCTTAAGCTTTTCTTCGTATATTCACATTCCAACATTCTTAAACGTCATGTAATAAATACCTTGATGTTTCAGTCTTTAGTTTTGCAATTTACTCAAAGGTACTATATTTTTAATTGAAGTTGGTAATTGATTTTAAAATGGTCTGCATTAGTCTCACCAAAGCTCAATATTAAATATTGGTGCAATAAACCATTAAAAAAAATTTTTTCGCCAAACAAGAATCTTTGTCTGATATTTGCGTATGTAATAAAAATTATGAAATGCAAGGAGATTCTTGAATTGAGGTATTTGTGTGCTTAAAGTATACATAAAATAAGCGGTACGTTAAATGAAATCAAGTGTAGAATTAACTAAGTCGTGTTTGCGCATTTTATAGACAACTGAAATCATAGATTGCTCAGATTATGATTACGTAATCCAATCCGCGGGTTTATAAGTCCACTTTAGCCTTAATCGTAATCCCCAATCCCGAAAATCGAGAGTAATCCCAACTCGTAATCCCAATCCACAATATCAGAAAATTAATTCACAATTCGTAATCCAGGACCCCATTTTTTCGTGTTACCGCACCCTCTGTCGTCTGGGCGCAATTGCCATCTCACTCGTGCTTCAATATGCACTTCGATTTGTACATTATATGAACAGAATTTCGTCCAGAAGGTTTCATTGGGATATATACAGGCATTGCCTTTACACTTTTTTATACTGGTTGCGTCTTCATCTCATCGCACACGATTACTCGGATTGTTTGGTGCACGGCCCCATGCTTGCACACGCAACCCTATCACGCCTGAGCCGGGTAGATTTCATGCGGTACGTTTCATACTCGTCAATTCATTACGTGAACCGGACGATATATCAACTTCGTCCTATGCTAACACATCCGATAGTGAAACCAGAAGAGAAACCAGGAGAATTCTATTTTATTCTTGTTGTAGGAGTTTCTATTCGCGGATGCGGGTATTGCTGACTTAGCAAACTGCAAAAAAATTTTGGGGTGGGATACATACATTGTGTTAATAAAAGAATAATAATAATAATCGTTTATTGTCATACATATAATTAAGTAATTTGTGTTCAGTATACCATGTTTACAATTACATCTCCAATAAAAAGAAATAATCAGGATAATAAATCGATAATTTTGGCACAGCTTCAGTCAAATCTGGTAAGTAAGCAGGTTTTAGGAACATATAGATTTGTTTGAATCTGACGAATATGTGCGAAAGTTCCTTTAGGGATCCAATCCGAATATTATGTTTGACGAAATAGTACGTCTGGCCTGCTGGGTAGTGAGTTGATGATATCGTCATCTTGCATTTCTCATTTTTGTAGATGATGATTTGCGAGAGTTCTTTTCACTAGATCAAATTTTAGTGGGATTCCGTAGGCCTAAAGCGTAATTTTTTAACCAATAACGAATGATGTAACTGGCATATTTGCATTTGTGCGAGTGTATTCAAGCCGTGCTAGAGAACTTGCCGGCATAACATTCTCGTCTACCCAAGCTCAAATCCTAAGCGATCATTTTACTAGAATGAGGTAAACAGCCTAGCGATCCAGTATTTCTGATTCATCTATTGCCTCAGTCTCATCTAAACAGATACATCCAGAATTATTGACTTTCTAAAAACAGTCGTAAGGTCGACTCTATAAATTGCTTACATGAATGTTGAGAGGGTTGTGGTGTGTATGATTCATCCTCTGTAAGGCTTTGGCTTTATCATGAATACTACGAGAGAACAGTGCTTTACTAGCTCAGTATGTTGTTCAGGAGACAAGTCCGTTTTGGTAGGGACAACATTCTACGCTCCATCTGTGACATCATTTTTAAATGAGAAACTTGGGGATACAGTTTTACAGAGGATCTCTAGGTTACACTACTCACGCCTATGCTAATAAATTTCCCACTTTGTCCTGCTTTACACAAGGCTTTTAACATTATTATTCTTCAACCAAACAAGTAGTTTGCTGATGGACTCTGGAAAACTAATAAAAGATGTTCTCATGACAGAGAAATTACAATGAAATAATCGTATTCGTCGAGGGAAAAAAATACTACGCGGATAATCTGCGCAATTAAATAAAGTTATCAGCGATACCAGGCTTCTTGAACTATCATCCGAGGGTTCAAAAATTGAGTATTAACAAAGGAAAGACTAAACCGTGATTTAAGAATCACAAAGCACATCGTCTTGATGTTCTGCATCATTTATCTCATGTTGAACCTGATTTTGGAATGTTACTCGTGTTTCCTTGTTGCTCATAAGCATGTATGTTTGGCCAGTGTACAAGTTAACCCGAGTCTGGAAAACTGTCCTCATAGCAATTTTTTCCACTGCAGTTTTCTGGTGTAGGAAACGACATTTAGTGGATTATAATGCCTTTCCACGACATATCTCAGCAATCTAGATATTGGATGTGGTAGATGAAATCGATATGCCCAGTAAACGGATAATACATCTGGATAGTGCTCGGTCTCATACGCATACAATTACAATCATTGCACGCGTGTCACTGTAAAAGCCGTTGTGCCTTACCACGAAAAGCTTTTTCTTTATATTTAAATGATGATGAAGACGGTTCTCGATCAGGTATTCTTGTGAATAAAGAAAAAGTATTTACACAATTCATAACTTAAGCCAAATGTAGTTACCTACTTATCAAAGTTTTCGACAAGTTGTTTAAATTCCAAATCCTCAGTTGCTTCTACTGTACTAACAGTATCTTTACTACGCGGTGCGGATGACGTTTGTTGGGGGTAGTTCCTGTAACTGATGAATTTGATTCTCTAAATGCGAAACAAAAGTGTTAAACAAGTACAATATAGCCGTCATTAGTCTTTATCTTACACGTACCTTGATAATGACAGTTTAGGAGTTTCCGTGTGTCCTTTATGGTTGCTTCTTCGTTTTTGTGACAACATGCCGTTTCTTAACTTCATGAATCGAGCATTTTCTGCAGAACATCTTTTGTAGCAGTGTATCCAGGTTAAAGACGTGTCAGATATTGAACTAGGCGTTCCTTGTTCCTTTTCTGTTACATCTGACTCGTCCTTTTTTCATACGGCTTGCCGTTAAACTACATAAAGAGAAACTGTATTAAAAGCAAACGTACTTTTATTACATAATTGCAATGGATTAGAGGAAAAAATGTGATTGGAAAGTCAAACGAAATTAGTTTTATTACTCGTATTCCAGCCTTTGTTTTTCCTCCATGTGAGTGAATGGGAATTTACTTTAAAAATTCAATGGAAACCAGAAAGGTAATACTTAACTCGAAAACGTTCCCAAGTAAGCTGTGGAGTCAACTGAGCAGACGCGGATACCGAAATATACATTTTTATTCATCCCAGTCTTAAATGAAAGTAGTGAGACGGGACTTAATTGTTATAAAATATGAGAATGAACTGGTGTTAAATAGTGTTTGCCAATAATGTCGACATTTCGAACGCATATGTGACCTAAATCACTGCTAGGCCTTTGGAAATAATTGCAGAAATTACAAATGCCATTCGGCAGTGCTATTAAGTTTTCTTCTATGTCGTTCTTAAATGAAGCCGCAATTAGGTTTTGCTTGTCCCTCGTAACGTGAATATAATTTTTGCAGATACTAGGTTGATGCATCGTTAATATTCATGCGAAGTTCGGTCTGCACGAAACAACAATACAATAAAGTTCGTTTACGATGTTTCATTGAATATGACACTTGAGCTGGTAGAAATAAATACGTATTGTACCGCACGTTTATGCTACAGTATAATATAAAAATAAAACGACCTTCAGAAATGAGTTATGTCACTTACATCAACTGTATAAAAACGTAATAAACGGTTTCCCATTCATTTGGGATTAACATAACTTCATATTATTTGCCTGTGCAATATTTTGCCATTTTTATGGAGGTTATAAATTGAAATGAAATTATTTGTTCATCTGAATAGCCGTCGTCACTCATCGTTTACTGCAAATGTCTTAACAGAAAGATACACTTTGTATCTGCATTCAAATATTTAGGCAAATATAACTGATAAGAAGCTACTTAACAACATGTATTCCTTCTCTACTAACGAAAATGAAGTTGTGTCTTATTTTCGTTTTTGTCACTGTTGTAAATGTGAATGTATGTTTGGTTGATTCTGCGAAAAAAGTTCCGCCAAAATTTCTTTTAATTAACGAAAAAACAAATCGAGGATTGAAGATTAAACATTGGTAAGACTTTTGGAAAGCGCTTCACATACTTTGTATTGCAAACTGAAACAACTGAAACTGATACAATCAGCAAGTTTTTGTAGGTGCGCCTGCATGAGGAGGAGAGGAGATAACGTAATTCCGAAGGACATTTCTGTTGACGTTTTATACTGTTGTGAAAAGCTTTATGTCATGGAACGGTATGTAATATTTAATTTAGTATATGTGAAACTTCGGAAGGTCGGAGATTAATAATGAACTTTTACGTTGGAATTTAGATTCATTGACTTAAATTGGGCAAATGTGATACATGGTTATAACTGTAGTACCGGTGTAGAGGAGAAATTTCAAATTCCTCCTATGAATGAGATTATTTATCCTTTTATTTATGTTAAAAGCGACTACATTTACGAATGTTTACATATATATGTGGAATACTTTTAACGTTCACAAAGGCTACTTTCATTTCACAACGGATGGGTCTCACTGACCTCCAAGAGAAAAACTTCCAGTGGAGCATTTCGTTCCAGTTGAGGTCCACCACGGACATTTTCAACTGACACCGTCTTGACCACCTCAGCCCTCTCCGCTTTCAATTCTTCGACCTTCCCATTCAAACTTTGAATTTCCGAACTAGCTGCAATTAGCTCGGAGACAGGAAACGACTTCAGTTCTTGATCCCCACGTATCTGGAGGTCGGCTTCCCTCGCCTCGGTTGACTGTTTCAGCTGATTTGCAGCCTCTGTAGCATGAGGAAGCTGACTTCGACTCCTCCGCAAGATGAGGTCGAGGTTAATGTCTTGTTATCCATGTTGGGTTACCTAAATGGTTATTTCAATTTACTTCCGCGTAACCTTAAATGCAACAAGAACTGGTGAGTTTTGTTGTGCTTTTCGACTACTCGACAACGTGCTCAGCCCATTCATTCCCTCTCATTTCAATAGTTTTCTCACGTTGCCCCCAAACAATGAAATGTCATGACCAAGCGTTTTCAGCAGTATGCAAGTTATAATTTATTGAAGTAATTTATTAAAATGCGACAAAATTAAATTATTATCATATAAATAAAATTAAATCGTTTGTGTTGTCTAGTCTTCCACAATTACCTGACAGGTCACACTTGCATGAAAATCGAGCTCTGCTAACCTTTTATTCAATTGAGGATAAGTTGTGCTATGAAAGTCAGCTTGGTTTGTCAATGATTGATAAGCTTGCCAGAAAAACTCATTACGACAATTATTCCCAATCTGTTCCAACTTTGTATGCGCCATATCAGAATATTGAGTCGACAAAAGTAACATTTCCTTTGAAGGATTAGAGACTTAGTAACCCTACCGTGTATCTTCAACTCTGAGATTTATAACTTATACTTTAAGCTGATAGAAGTTTTCTAGTGTGCATTCATTCAATGTGATCGAAAGAGAAAGGCCAAATATTCAGACCAAATCTTAATTTACATTAGGTCATTTTGTTTCTATTTTCATACGAAATTAATCACATGCATTATGTTTACTCTTATACTTTATAAATGAAATACAAGCATGCTCATGTCATATATTACATTTTGGTTATTGTTCAAAACAAACAATCGATGAACAAAGGAACGTTGTAGACAACCAGCCTTGTCAAACTCACAAGTACCGCCTGCCAGTACTAGAGAGCTAAGCTGATTAACAAACGACAAGTTCATTCCCGTTCATGCAGGTTTGTTCCCCTCAGTGTTTTAACGTGCATCTATCCATTCATGCTCGCTTTTCTTCTCTGTTGATTGGAGATTTGTGAGAAACAGTTTGTGTTCCTTTATCAGGCTGACTGTGACAATTGTTATAACTAGTTGAACTCTGAAAAGAGTAAAGAGCCATGTACCAATATTGTTAATCGATATTTTTTTAAATTATTGGTTGAAGATTGAAACAAGAACGAATCTCTTCGGCCAGTTGTTAGTTAAAATGGACAGTCAGTCAACTGCAAAGAAATCGAAGAGGATGAAGACGGAGGATGACGGTTCCTCTTCCGTGAAACGAGATGGAGTTTCCAGTGATGTCGAAAGAATCAAAGATGTCCAGGACCAAGATCGCTTCACTCCAGCGTTAATAGTACGACTGTTAGACAACGGAAACGAATTTTATTGAGCAAATTGAAGTGGTTTCGATTTGCAATAATTTTGTGATTATTGTAATTCAATTTTTTTCTAGCACGTATGGCCAAAGATTTTGGACTATTTGACGGATTCCAAGGATGTTTTGTCCGTGATGAATGCTTCGACAGTGTTTTACCGTTTGTTGGAAAAACGAAAAGCTGAAGCTCTACTGCCTCTTGTAAATACGCATATTATTTAAAAACTTATACGAGTATTTAAACCAACTTTAGGCTCATATAGATGTTAACTCTCTTTGTTTTCAATGTTTATTTGTGTGGAAGGTGCTTCCGATCGTGATAAATCGAAATACAGATCGTTTTGCTCAACGTGATGTCTTCACTGTCGTCTTGTGAGCAAGCAGATGAAAAACCAGTGTGATAACTTCCTCATTAACTACAAACATCGAGAGTGTTTCTTCACGTGAAGACTCGACCACGCACGCACTATGTCTCTGGTGCCAGCCAGCCTAATTTTGAACGTGACTCCAGGAATCAACTGGAATCCATTCGTAGCAAGAATACTGTGTATTAGGGTTGCATGAACCCTGACCACGACAACAACTTTGAAGTGTTGCAGCGGCATGGTCATGAGTTACATAAAGTCGACCTTCAAGTAGGTTGGAATATGTATGGCACACCCGAAACGGAAATAAGCATTTTGAAACGAGGTCTCCGTTGTCTTCCCAATTTGCAGTCATTGGAGCTGGAGTTTCCTTGGAGGGCAGTCAAGGACGTGCAGCTATGGAAGAACTTCAGAACTTCAAACCCATACTCTATCCATTGATGTCCCTTACAAAATTAAAACTGACGACCTGCTCTGACACTTTTGATGACGAGGAAGACGTAGTCCACTCTCCCCCATCCTTTGTTAAGACCAATCCTGCACGCTTACAGGAACCAGCTAACAAGTCTCTACTGCGAATGGTTTGTATCAGCGAAACCAACTGGACGTCGATTAGTTTCCCCCATCTTCTGCATCTGGAAGTTTTATTTCGTGATGGTGAGAGTTCTGAGTGGATCAGGAATCTTGCAGAATTCAAATGTCCTCAGTTGCACAGCTTGACCTTCACGGTAAATGATCTGGGAACGCAAATACTTTTGAAGGCTCTCACCACTTTAGGAGTAGTCTCATGAAGTTGCGTTTTAAAGTCAAGCTTGGACAGCCCTTGGCGACCTGTTTCAAGGATGGATCCATTGAATGTACGCGAGTTTCCCAGTTAACGTGCTTTAATGAGTTGAGCCAGATGATGCTGAGACTTCCACCTCGCCACCTGTCGTATCATGTTCCAAAGCTGAAGGAATTGAAATTTCAATAATGCCAATGGAATGCCAGACGCCCCGATGAAAGTGTCGAATGGCTATTCGCCATGTTTCCAGACCTTAATCGGATAAAAACTTGACTCAAGGGAGGTTTCAGACTGGGCCTTACACGGAGACCTGTGTTCAGGCGTCAGAACTGAACGGAAGATTGAACTGGAGTAAAGTGAAAGTTGATTTGTTGCATTACACTCTATTACGCTGTATCTAGGTTGATTGTAGGCTTTTGTAAATGAAGAGTTGAAAACGTAGTTATCTAAATTAATTTGATTTTTTAAATTTACTGTCACTGTATTTGTATCGGACTAAATTGTTCGTTGTTATAAATATTTTATATGACTTATCTTCATAAACTTCATTATCATTTATCATTATGGTAAAGGTTGGCGGACTTGCATTCATCTAAGTGTTGATCTAAGTGCCAACCTGTCTGCGAATCATTCATTTATGCTTTACTAGGTTTTTTGCTGGTGGACCCATGATATATATCTCTGTTTTCGTTTAAAAGTTAGACTTTGCAGTGATTTAAACGTATATTGTTGAGCATTGAACGCTGAGCTGTTACAACATTAGCTATTATACACATTCTTAATTCTTTTCAGGTTTCATGCGATAGGCTAGAAATGCATGCAAAACTAACTAACTAACAGCGAACTTGTCAAATTCAGTTGTTGGTATATTCATTATCCACTGTCAAAACTTAGAGTTAGTTTTACATTGATCATTCCTGCATGCATTTTCCTGAATGCGTCATGGATTTTGAAACCAAATTAAACCAATGACGCTTTTTCCCCTTTTAATTGCAGATCGTAACAACAGTAGTTGATAGTACTCTCTGAACTAACTAAACTACTCAGAAACTTCCGTTAAAACTACTTAAAACTTCATAATGGAAGTTCCACGAGCAGAATCAATCGTCCATCATAAAACATTAAATGAACTCAACTGTTGAAATTATGTTGCCGATCATGACGTTTTTCATAATGCATCGTTATGAGTTCATTTGCAAAAAAAAATTTCTTAAGTTGTCAAGAAAAGTGAGTTTTTTGACTGGTACATATTTGCAGACATTCGCAGCTATAATTGATATTGACTGAAGGCTTTTTGGCATCGGTTTCTGTCCCATTTAGAGTGAAGAACAACAACATTACCAAAATCATGTAAAAATGACTTCTGGACAGAATAATTTGTCTCGTGATTTCATATTTTAATGTATGACTGTGTAAAAGTGAGTTTAAGTGGATGGTAATACATCTAATTAAACTACATACTTTGCAGTCTGTCATTGGGGTTATCCGGGTAAAAACAATCGATGAACAAAGGAAAGTTGTAGACAACCAGCTGTTCAAACTCACAAGTACCGCGTTTACTAAAGAGCTAAGCCGACTTATAAAGGACAAGCTTGTGCCTGTTATTGTTTTTTTTTATCATAGAGGATGATTCCATTCATCATTCATGCTCGTTTTTCTTCAGTGTTGATTGTGGAGTTTTGTGAGAAACCGTTCGTGTTCCTTTTTCAGGCTGACTGTGACAATTTTTACAACTAGTTGAACTTTAAAAAGAGTAAAGAGTCAGTTACCAATATTGTAAACTGGGTTATTTATTAATTATTGATTGAAGATAGAAACAAGCGCGAACTTTCTAGTCCAGTTGTTAGTTAAAATGGACAATCCGCCAACTGCAAAGAAATCGAAAGGTGCTGAAGACGGAGGTGACGCTACCTCTCCGTGGAAACGAGGTGGAGTTTCCGGTGATGCTGAAAGAATGGAATATAGAAAGGTGACCAGGACCAAGATTACTTCACTCCAGCGTTAATGGTACGATATCCGACAACAGAAAAGAATTTTGTGGAATATTTTGAAGTGGTTTCGATTTCAAAAAGGTTTGTAATTATTGTAATTCAATTTTATTCTAGGACGTATGGCCAAAGGTTTTGGAATATGTGACAGATTCAACAGATGTTTTGTCCGTGATGAATGCTTCGACAGTGTTCTACAGTTTGTTGGAAAAGCGAAAAGCTTCAGCTCTACTGCCTCTTGTAAATACGCATAATATTTCAAAACTTGAACGAGTATTTAAACCTTACATATGTTTTAAATCTCTTTGTTTTCAATGTTTTTGTGTGGCAGGTGCTTCCGATCCTGATAAATCAAAATACAGATCGTTTTGCTCGTCGTGATGTCTTCAACTGTCGTCTTGTGAGCAAGCGTATGAGAACCAGTGTCGATAACTTCCTTATTAACTATAAACATCGAAATGTATTTCTTCGTGAAGGCTCCTACGCACTCTATGTCGCTGGTGTCAGCCAGGCTATTCTGAGCGTCACTCCAGGAATCAACTGGAACCCATTCGTAGCAAGATACTGTAGCGCAGTGTTGAATGAAGATGAAACCAGACAGACCTTTGAGGTGTTGCAGGCGGTATGGTCATGAAATTGGCCACAAAGTCGACCTTCAAGTAGTGTCTTCTGACACGCCAGCATTGGAAATGAACCATTTGAAACGAGCTCTTCGCGTTGTCTTCCCAATTTGCAGTCATTGGAGCTGGAGTTTCCTTGGAGGGCTGTTGAGGACGTGGAGGAATGGAAGAACTTCAGAACTCTAGCCAATTACCTTCCAGCTATGAATTCGCTTACAAAATTAAAACTGATGACCTGCTCTGTCTATTATGACGACGACGAGGATGAGCTTGCAGTCCACACTCCTCCATCATTTGTTAGACCAATCTTACTCACTTACAGGAACCAGCTAACAAGTCTCTCCTGCGAATGGTTTGTATTCAGCGTCAACAACTGGACCTCGATCACTTTCCCCCATGCTTCCTTCATCTGGAAAGTTTTATTTCGTGATGGTGAGGAGTGTCTGAGCTGGATCAGGAATCTTTGCGGAATTCAATGTCCTCAGTTGCGCAGCTTTGACCGTTCACTGTAAATGGCTTTGGGAACAAGAAATATTTTTTGGCAGCTCGAAACAACTTTAGGGTAGTCTCCAGGAAGATAGGGAGGGGGGCGTTTTTAAGTAAAAGCTGGGAGTAACTTGCAAATGTTTTACAGTGAATCCAATTGATGTACGCGAGTTTCCGCGACAGTTAACAGTGCTTGAATCTTTGTGCCCAGAATGATGGGCTGAGACTATCCAGCTCGGCCACCTGTTTCGTATGCATGGTTTCCAAAGCTGAAGGAAGTTAAAATTTCAATATGCAAGCAATGAAACCAACGCGTCCCGTGCAAGTGTTCGAACGCGGCCTACTTCAACCATGTTTGTTCCCGACCTTAAACGGATAACTTGGCTCAACCGGGAGTATGGGACTGAGTTCGACGCCCGCACTCTAGACGGAAGACGCTGTGTTCACCTAGTGGCGTCAGAACTGAACTAAAGATTGAACTGGATTAAAGTGAAAGTTGATTTGGTTTTGCTATATACTCTACTACGTTCGTATCTAAATTAATTTTAGGCTTTTGTAAATGAAGAGGGGTTCCCCCGTAGTTATCTGAATTGATTTAATTTTTAAATTTACTGTCACTATTTATATCGGAATAAATACGTCGTTGTTATAAATATTTACTATGACTTGTTTCTATCAACTTCATTATCATTGTTACAAAAGTTTGCTAGGTTTTTTGCTGGTGGACCCATGATATATATCTCTGTTTTCGTTTAAAAGTTTAAGACCTTTGCAGTGGATTTAAACGTAAATATTGTTGAGCATCTGAATTAAACGCTGAGCTGTTACAACATTAGGTCATATTATACACATAATACTTAATTCTTATCAGTTTTCATGCGAAAGGCCAGAAATCCATTCATTGCATGTGTAGACGCCAAAATAGCCCTTCGATCAAACGACTATCGGCAACAATCTACAGTGGGTTTCAAAGTTCAAACAGAAGGAGCCACTCCGGCAGGAGGAATCTGAAACGGAAGCTGAGCAGCACATGCAAATGCTCCGAAATGAACTAATATTCCGCTTCAAGAAATGATTCTAATTCGAATAACGGGAAACTTTCCCGGAAGTGAAAGTCAATAAGTTCAGCCTTCTGGGAATGAACAAAAAGAACAAAGTTCCCTAGGAACAAAATAAAAGACAACAAAACAACAAAAGTTTCGCAAATCTACTGGTTTTATTGCATTACTTTTCAGCAAGACAAACACACGTAGATTTGACTCTTCTTTCGAGCTCATGTCGTCTCAACGAGCAAAGCGAAAAGTGAATACCAACACAGAGTTGGGGCCTTTTTTATACTACTTTGAGAACAAAAGAAGAATCCAATCCTACATAGCAGTTAACAATATGTCATAGTTCGCGTCAATATATGTAAAATCGTACAAACTAACAGAAAAGACGGATTAGGAAACACCGTTTGCCTTATCAGTCCGTATATACAGAAATAGTGTAAAATGTAGGATACAAAAAGAAAAGTGAATCATGAGTTTCCTTCAACTCGATTAATCTAATCTACATAACGCTGACCAAACGTAGTTCAACAAACAGGTCAAATAATTATTTCTTAACCTAAGATTCCGCAGCAACAGCATGCAAAACTAAATAAGTAACTGAGAAATTCTCAAATGCAGTTGTTGGTATATTCATTATCCACTGTCAAAACTCAAAGTTAGTCTTACATTGATCATTCCTGCATGCATTTTCCTGAATGCGTCATGAATTTTGACACCAAATTAAATCAAGGACGCTTTTTTCACTTTCAATTGCAGATCGTAACAACAAAAGTAAAGTTGATAAATACTTACTGAACTAATTAAACTATCCAAAAACTTGAAACCCATGAAACTACTAAAAACTCCATAATGGAATTTCCACGAGCAGAACTAATCGTTAATCATTAAAAATTGGGGATCCCTATAAACCACAAAAGCTGACAAAAAAAACTGGATCGAGTCATCATCGGGTTGATCTTTAAAACTCCATATTTATTCTCGCATCATCACATCCTTTAAATCATACTCAACATAAAAATGAGAGATTCACAATGATTTTAATTTTAGAAAAAGTGAATGGGTTTGTAATTACTTCATTATTATTCGAGTTCAACAAAATCTTCCTGTTTTCTCCCGCTGAGTGTACGCTTTTCGAATACTTGTCATTAACAAAGATAACACAAAATGAAACTATGATGACATTGACGACCACGAAGGAAACACGCTGATTTCCGGTTCTGGTTGAGGCTCCTCCTTCTCCATCCAATCCAGCTTGCCATCCCACGGGAACCCAGATTTGGAGTAGAGCTTGCGAAACAGGACTCTCCTCAGATAAATATAATTAGGCCTGGCTGCAAAGCTGAGCTGCTCTCTGGTATACTCCAAAAACTTGGCGAATTCCACCGGAAGCCCAGCACACAGGGTCTCAATCGGGGTGCTCAACTTTAGCTCCATAATCTTCTCAACCACTTGTCTCTTATTTGCCGCTCGAACACCGCTCCAAGGGAGGGAACCGCGGAGGAAGTAGATGAGCATGTAGCACAACGCCTCCAGATCATCACGACGACTTCTTCCAACACCATGATGATCGTTGATCGAGCCAAACATGGAGTTCCCAGCCCAGCAACGAACACCAAATCCGTACTTCATGTGGCGACACGTTTTGTTATCCCGGTATTGAGTCGCGAGTCCGAAGTCAATCAGAAAGAGCTAGAAAACCCCCAAAAGTTAAAAATGGCCTTTAAAACTAAAGAAATCAAAGGTTTTCTTCAAAATTACCTTGTTGGAATTGTCTTCCAGGCCCATGAGGATGTTTGCAGGCTTGAGGTCCCCGTGAGTGAAGGAGTAGTCGTGAATGAACCTCAAATTCTCCAACATCTGCTCCCCAATCTGGAGCACGGTCTTCAAACTAAATTTCTTGGAACAGGAATGAAACCAGTGCTCTAAAGAATGTCCGAGAAGTTCCAAAACCATGATGTTCACCTTGTAGTGGAAATCCTGAATGTAGTCTTTCAACTGAGGAATTCGACCACGGTCTCCAGCCCCGCGTTCCAGAGATTGGTAGACGGTCCGCTCGTAGAACAGGAGGTGTTTCTTCCCCAACATTTTCTCAACCTTGAGAGCAACTTGCTCGGATGGAGTGGAGGTGCTGATACCAAGGTAGACTTCACCATATGATCCGGATCCAAGGAGCCGGACGACTTTATACTTGTCGCCAATCACAATCCCGGTTGGGAGCCACATGATTCCAAAAGTTATCAAAACAATCGAAAGATAAGCCAAGTTTCAACTTGAAGTTGGATGTTAATGAGTTTTTTGAGGAAAGATCCAATTCTCCGGTTTGTTTACATTCTGACTGCGAGTTTAGTTGGAACGCTGTCTCAATTCACCCCGTCAAAAATAGAAAGCTGTGAAAGCTAGTGACCGTGACCTGCGTGTTCAAGATAGGCCTACTTAAATACAAATCAAAATTATTAATATTTGTATTTACGTGGAAATTTACCAAAAAATATTTAATGACTAGCCCAATAATTTTGAATGGTACAAATTATGAAACTAGATTAGATGATGGTGATGAACATGATTCTAAACCGTGACGTAATAATGATGTAGCATTTAATTAGGGTTGCTAAACAAACAGAATAAATGCGAATGAACAATTCTGGTTCTCACGGTTCTGCTTTAGTGCACAGCCTCATAGCATTGAGAAAAATGCTAAAAAGGATGCTCATAATTGATTAAGGTATATTTATACCCATACTCATATGCAAAACCATAATAATGAGCAGCTCAATTTGTAAATATTTTTTTGACAAGAAATCAACTAATTTACAAATATTGGGAAACTACAGGAGTTCAATACCGGTTAAAAACGTCTACCAAGTCATGACAGTAAAGTAATATGATTGAAATCCTTGTTTGATGCTCGCTCGCGTTCGCCACCGTTCATGAGTGAAGCTCAACTGATAAATAGATAGTATTTAGGTACGTTGGAGTACCTAAACTTCCGCAATCATCCAATTTGGATGATCCAAACCTGGAGAGCTACAATAATACTCATTCATCATATCGTACAACACAAATCCATCATCGCTCAATTTATGTATGCTACCAGCTCATTAAAAACATGTTATTTGAGCAATTATGATTACTGACCAAAACCAAAACAAAAATCCAAATTTATCCAGTAGCAGCTCCACTCTCCAGTCGGTTCACACACCCGGAAGAATTCTTTTGATGAGTATGATTAAAACTGACGAACAAAAAGCACTTGAACGTTTTCTTATAAAAACTGTAAAATATTAATTACGTCAATGGAAGCAGACGCTCGTAATTTAGTTCTTTCATAATAAAAATCCTAATCTGAGGAAGGAAAGATCGAATCGAACTAGCGTTTATTCTTGTGGAACGTTGTGTTAAAATTGCTCCCAACTCACCAGACCGTGCGTCTCAAGCACAATGAACATGAATGATACAAATACCGTTCTGCTTGTAAACTCCAGCAAATCTTGAATGAAAACTTTAGGTACATATCTTTGATAGGTAAAGTTCATGAAAAAATATTTTTGCGTCGGTCAGTCTGGTGTGAAAAATTAAGTTCATTTTTATTTTCCTCTGCTTGGTTGACTGACACTTTAAGAATCTCTTCCTGGATGAGATTAGTTAGCAACCTAAAATAAGTTTGATACATAGTAATTATAATTAGTTCATTTTCCATGTTATTTTTTACCCCCATTTTCTTCCTGGAGAATACCTACTCATATATTACAAATCAAATTTTCCATAACAATGGGAGCTTCAAAACTATATAAAAAGGCCTGGAATGGTCTCCAGCATCGCAGTTCCATTTCGACTTCTCAGCTCGATCAAAACACCAATTTTTTCCACAAGTTGTTCTCAACCTCCTCCATCAGAATCATGAGGTTGGCCAGTTCCTGCCTCGTTCTCTTCTTTGTCCTCGGAGTGCTTGACTCCGTGGCAGGAGAATGTGCTCCAGAATTTTGCATTCTCAAGGGCAAAAACTGCAACGACTTTTTCGGCCTGCCGTACGAAAAGAAGACGGACACTGCCAAATGTGATTTTGTTCAAGATGGCGAAGTCTACAAAGGTCGAGGAAGTCACAAGGCAATCTGTTGTGATTCCGAAGCTAGCTATAAGAAATCCATCAAAACAAACGCTATGAAAAGTAAGTGAAACAAACCAGAAATATAAAAAAAACTTAATTTTTTAATGTCTCACATTCCCCCAATTTCAGATCAGGCTCGAGCCCTCTACGGTGCCAGTCCTAATGAATATCCTCATCAAGTTGTCTTCAAATCGAGGGGCTCCTGCGGAGGAACCATCTACAACAAAGAATGGATCATCACCGCCGCCCATTGCGTGGAAGTGAATGGCGACGTCTTCACCAAAAAGAATGGGGACCTTCCAGGCTCCAACAAAAAGGCTTATGTAATTGCCGGCCAGTCCCACGTTAAAAATGCTACGGAAGACGATAAATATTACATTGATAAAATCATCTCTCATCCAAACTGGAACCCAATGTTGATCAGCAATGGGAGCGACATTGCCATGCTCCACTTGGTGCGTCCCCTCAAGCTTAAAAAGGGGAAGATTCAACCCATGCGCTTGGAATCTGCTGACTACGTCCCACCTTATGGCGGAAAAGGGTATGCTATCGGCTTTGGAAACGTCAATGAAGCGATTGGAACGGCCAGCGATGATTTGATGGAAGCCGTTGGTCCCATTCACTCCAACACCAAAGCCATTTCTATCTCAACCGACCCCCTTCACGGAACTGACAAGGGAAGCACTCCCAAAAGAGAGCATTTATCTGTCGGTGGAGAAGATTCTGGACTGACTGTTGGCCAAGGAGATTCTGGTGGACCTTTCATCTGCCCTGATGAAAATAACAAGCCAATTCTCTGCGGAATTGCTTCATTCAAAACTTGTGAGGCTTTTAAAATGTGCAAGAGACCCAGCTACTATGTCCGAGTTGCCCCGTTTCTTGGATTTATCCAGAAAGCGACAAAAGGAGCGAAACAAGAGACCAACTTGCTATTTGACAAGCCTATGTTTCCAGAAAAGGTTCCGGAACCCGAAGTGCCCGGCTATTTGGTGAGAATCGGGGGTGAAAAGAGATCCTGCACAGGAACCCTGGTCAGCTCCACTGTCATAATTACTGCGGCAGAGTGCATTGCCGCGAATGGCGGAAGTGGAAGCTTCATTCCTAATTTGTATCACGTTCAAAGTGGAACAGGTCTCCTAGTTTTCGCTACTCACCACCTTGCTGAGTTTGAGAGGGATACGTCCAAAATATTTTCGCAGTTTATGAAGCAACCTCTTAATAAAAATGATGTGGGTGCCATTTTTATCAGAGAACCTGTTCAAACTGAGTATGCTGAGTTGCCACCGGAAGGATATGAGCTGAAGGGAGAAGCTGTAGAATATTCATTTAATGACTTGAGCAATTACATGGAGAAGCGTCACTTTGTCAATGTTGGAGAGGAGGATTGTACCAAGAGGTTGCAGGGAGTTGATGAAAATGTTCAGCTCAATTTTGACGAGCAGTTGTGCCTGAGACAGGTTTATTCTGCGGAAGCAGTTTGCGAAAGGGATGTTGGAGGACCGCTGATTTGTGAGGGCAAGTATTTCTGTGGGATCAAGAGCTTCCAAGCTTGCAAGTATCCAGGTATGCCGGAGATTTTCAGCAAGAACTCTGGTTCCAATACTTTGGCTACTATTAAGAGCTTGATGGCTGCCAAACCTGGAGGGAAGTAGATTTTACAAGATATTATGCATGTGTTCTTACATTGCCCCAAAGGGATTTTTATTTTTTCTTGTGATATAAAAATTTATTTTTGTAACTGAATGGATTGTCGAGTCATGTTGAAAATTAATAATAAAAATTAAATTGTTTTTACCCAATATTCACCTATCCTATAAAGTTTTTCTTGTAAATAGCTGGTAGTATAGAATGCATTCAACGTTATGAAATTGGGTTTGATAACGAATGTAATAATGTTGCGCAAGCTCACACAATTTCACATGAGAGCTGCAAAACCATTCTTGCACGGTTCAATGCGAATGAATAATCTCAAGGATAGAGACAAATAATACAATATTTCATACAGAAACTAGTTTCAATCTAACCTACAATCATTGTGCATCAAGTAATCCGTTGTATTTCTATCACAAATTGTCAATAATGTCAGAAAAATGCTAGTTATATTTTGTACCATTGAACCAATCGTGTTGGGGGTAAAAAAAACAGTACTTCAATCAAAATTCAAATCGTATCACTAAAACTCTAAATTTATGTAAAATTCTGTTTGTTTGTTTTTCTTTATGTTTTTCATTCCTCATTGGCTTGCTATTTCAACCTCATCTATAAAAATTGTCGATGAAGGCAGAAAACTGGGAATATGAAATATGGAAAACCTTCCTGGAGTAATGAGCAAAAATAATTAATGCTATGTTTGATATGATTCCAAGAGAAGATAATATAAAACAAATCCAGATATGAAACCATTTTTATTTCAGGTATACATATTATGGACAATATGCATAGAAAAAATTAATTTCCAGCTTGGGGATCTCACCAAGTATATTATGATATTGATATGTTAAAATAGTTTATCGAAGCGAAACAGTAATTTACTAAGGGTTTACTAAAGCAAAAAAAGAATTTGCCATCAACCATGCTCCTGATATCATTTATAGAATACAGCTTAACTGCATTCTTACAGAACTACCTAGACATCTTTTTGATATGTCCCAAAATAGTCGTAGCCAATCAAATTAATGACTAAACTCAAAGTATGTTGGCTGAAAAGCACGTTATATATACATAAATCTGCCTACATTTCGCTCAAATTGACCAAGTCTACTAAAAAATCAAATATATTACTGTTTTCAAATCCAGTGTAAATTTATAATTTGTAGAAATAAGCTTTGAGTTGTGAGTGGTACTTACTTTTAATTGTAATCTGATATTTAATTCAGTATAGACCATACCATGGTGTATGTATTACCAAATAGTACTATTAAAATGCTACTTATACTTTGCACGACTGTTGTAATATTGTTTAAAATTTTAAAAATCCCCACAAATAATTGCTAGAGAAAATGAAATCAATTTATTTTAATTACCTGCATCAGTGGAAAGTCCTACAATGTATCTATCTCTGTTCCCCAATAGCTGCGTCTAGTTTTCAAAACTCGTGGTGTGAATGGGTTACAAACTATTTTATTCTACTATTAGTAGACTATGTAGCTAACTGCCTCCAGCCTATTACAGAAGCAGAGGAGAACTGATTCTGGCATCAATAAATTATTGCGCTGGCGTTCCTGTTGCTTCTCTAAGTTTGGACCCAGCTTTTCTATGTACATAAATGAGATTTTCAATAGTGAGTAGAAAACATGACTCTGAATTTCCGCAATTTTGAGTTTTATAGAAGCTTTTGTTAAAGGAATAAACCTGAGAACTAGATTAGCTCATAACTCAATAAAAATGCATTTTTAAACAAAACTAGTTTGGATAAAACAACAACAAGGAAACCTTGGTGGAGTAAAGAGCAAAAGATAGCTTATGTTATGGTTCGTGAACATCCAGTAGAATATTGAACTGATATTATGCAATAACTGCTCGTTCTCACAACGTTACAACTTGCAAGTATTGTACCTAGCTCCGCAGGAAAATATTCTCATATTGTTCAAACAAATCTATATAAAACCATCATAACTTGAGGTACATATGGTTTATATGCTAAATGAATAGTAAGTTTTCAGCTTGGTATTTCGCAAGGAATGTTATTCAGGTGTTGAAAGAGTTATTCCAAGCTAAATTGTAACTCAGTATGCCGATTTGGTTACCTATTCGATTTTATTTCATAAATTAAAATTAAAATTTGAATTTTCCGGATTTTGTTTGTTGTATTATATGTTGTATTTAAACTAAATATTTTTCTTAGATTGATTCACTCTTTTGGCACTTGAACCGCATACCTTGTAAACTTAAAATTTGTCATTTTTATTTTCGCTTGCATTCTCCATGAAATCTCTTCCTGGTTTGGATAATTAAAACTCGAGAGTTAATAAATCACTACCATCGACATCGTACCAGTACGAAATATTACCAACATAATATTACGCTAAAGTTATTCCAGAAATTTGAGAAGGTCATCTTCACTTCTTCCTGGTTAGTATCTACCTAAATATATTACGAAACACTACTTCATCGCACTCCCACTACTAATTTATTTGGAACATAAAATCGTATAAAAGGAACAGTCCGATTTCTCTTCAGTATCCAGTTCCAGCTCAACTTTGGACCAGAAACACAAATATCAAAAACAACCGCTCATCCCTCTTAATCATCATGAGGTTGAGTCTCTGCTGCCTCGCACTTTCGTGCATTTTCTACCTCTTTGACCCGGCAGGTGCAGCTTGCTATAAGGATTCATGCATTCCCAACGGTCATTCTTGCAAAAGCCTGTTCCCTGCAAATCCTCACGAATACATTTCGAAGAGGGGCGCCTGCAACTTCGTGAACGGAGGACAAACCCTACCCGGAAAGTACACTGCTAGGTGTTGCACTACAGAAGCAGAAATCGAGATGTTCCAGCTCAAAAGTGAGTTTCCAAAATCATAAAAACATTTTTAAAACCCGAATAATTTTTAATGTCTCACTTCACCCCAATTTTTAGACACGGCTCGAGCCCTCATCGGTGCCAGTGACCATGAATATCCCCACCAAATCTGGTTTCGACCTGGAGGTGGCGCGTGCGGTGGCACAGTTTACAACAAAGAGTGGATCGTCACGGCCGCCCATTGTGTGCAAACAAATGGGGCCACCTACGTGCAGAGCAACGGGGACCTTCCTGGCACTAACAAAAAGGCTTTTGTTATAGCTGGAGAGAACAACGTCGCCTATGCGCCAGAATCCAGCAGATATCCCATTGATAAAGTCATCATGCACCCAAAATGGATTCACAATGACATCGGCCAAGGAAACGACATCGCCCTACTCCACTTGTCCCGCGCCCTTCCTTTGGAAAAGGGAAAGATTCAGCCCTTGCGGATGGAGCCAGCTAACTACATTCCCCACTGGGGAGGCAAAGGGTTTGTTATTGGCTTTGGAAATGTGGATGAGCGACTGGGCAACGGAAGTGAAGACATGATGGAGAAAGCGGGTCCAATTCACTCCAACGCGAAAGCAACCGGTCTTGGAAAACATCCACTGAACGCAGTTAAGAGTAGCGGACCATCACCCAGCAGATCTATTCTCTCCGTTGGCGGAGAAGAATCAGGGCTAGTTGTTGGCAAAGGAGATTCCGGTGGCCCTTTCATCTGCCCAGATGAAAATAACAAGCCAATCCTCTGCGGAATCGCTTCCTACAAAAGTTGTGAGCCATTTAAGGAGTGCAAGAGACCCAGTTATTTCACCCGTGTGGCTCCATTCCTGGATTGGATCAAGACGGAAACAGGAAATGCTGTTCAGGAGGAAGATCTCATTTTTGATAAGACCATGTTTCCTGATCAAATCCCTGAACCGGAAGCTCCTGGCTACCTTGTGAGGATTGGGGCAATGAGAGATCTTGCACAGGAGCTCTCGTCGGACCTAGGCTGATCCTTACCGCGGGCGAGTGCATTGCAGCCAATGAGGTTCCCCTTAATGTTTACCACATTAAAACTGGAACGGATATCTCGGCCCTAGCGCAGCTCAAAGGGAAGATGTTTCAGCGGGACATTTCTGCCAACTTTTCTAGCATCACGAAGCAACACCTTAATAGATTTGATTTGGGAGCTATTTACACTCGGATACCGATTGAGGCAGAGTATGCTCAACTTGCCCCAGAAGGGTATCAACAAAGTGGGGAGGTGGATGAGTATTCTTTCAACTCTCTGACGAATTCATTGGAAAGGCGACATTTTGTTCCACTCACGGAGGATGATTGCTTGAGGAGAATTGAGGGGTTGGACAAAGACGTCAAGTTTGATTTTGAGGCGCAGCTCTGCATGCGACAAGTTTATTCTGCGGAAGCCGTTTGTGAAAGGGATATTGGAGGACCGTTGATGTGTGAGGGAGGAAAATACATGTGTGGAATCAAGAGCTTCCAGGCTTGCAAGTATCCGGGAGTACCCGAAATTTTTGAGAGGATTGCAAACCCGAATAACTTGGGGGTTATTGAATGGTTTAAAAGTGGAATACCAAAATAATTCCTATAGGAGGCTAGATGCAAAAACTCATCATATCTGGTTGGGTATAGATGAAAAAGTTTATTTTTGTAATTTGATTGGTTTCCTTAATAATTAGAAATGTTCTCAATATTCCAAAATTGTGGAAAAAAATCTTGTACAATTAATAAAATGTTGAAAATGAATAAAAATGTTTTTCCAATAACATCCAAACTCTACTATCTTCTACTTCCGCCCTAATTAATAGAGTTGTTCATCGTATGTAAATACATATTTTTCAGGCTTTGTCTGATTGAAGCCAAACTTTGTATGATTATGTTTGCTCACAAATGGGACATTTTAAGCCCATGTTGTTGCATATTTTACATATTTTCAAGTTTTCATTTGCATGCGGCAACTCCGATACATGGAGTCAAATGGCGTCAAGTCAAATTTGAACTGCCCTCTGCGCATTCGAATATAGTGCATTTAGATTGCATGAAAACTCATCGAGCGTTTCCTTAGAGCTTCTCCATAAGTCTATTTGCCACGGTACCCAAACTCTTCTCTTGAAATGAGTTATATTGATTGCCAACTTCTCACAAAAGCAGAGAACTATTGACTGATTCCAGTCCATGCATGAAACCTGTCTGGTTATGTTTTGTATGTAATTCCTGGCTTCGAAGAGATCAAAAGTACCTGAACAAAAAGCACTCAAATTTCTGCAATTCTCCTAGTTCAACGCATTAACATTAGCATGCTTACATACGAGCTCCGTTCCAGCAAACAGTACTTTTGATACTATAAATGCAAACATGTTAGACAAAACAAATGAAAGAACCAGGAAAAATAAAATAAATATTTATTACTCAAAATTATTTTTAAAATGATACAATTGTTCTTTCGTATATTGCTGGTCTCAAGACGAGTGCTCACGCTTGGGAAGCCTTTGAATGAGGAAAATAAGTCCGCTGCCACAGTACCAATACCGTTCCAAGTGGAAAATTTCACAATCCACAAACTACCCAAAACACGTTTGTATATGCCAAATCCAGGCGCCACCTTTATGTTAAAAAATTCCCGAGTTGTTCTCCACTCCAAGAAATCTTTTCCTGGATAATAAAAGCAAGGTACCGCTCGCTCCACAATATAATCAACGTGATAAGTATAGCTGAATTCGTTTTTAAAAATCCGTTTAATGTCCAATGCCTACTTTATTTTCCCCTCGAATGAATCTCTTCCTGAATAATAACAATTCACTTAAATATTAAGTGAATGTTTCTCTCCATCTAAAATATTATTAAAAAATTCAGCTCCACATTATCTTAAAAGGAGCTTTAGCATGATCTAAATTAATTTAAGATAAAATAAGTTTAAACATATTTTTTGTTTCAAAAAATTGAAAACAATTGTCCAAGGTGAAAGTTCAAACTAAGCCAACTGCTGAAAATCTGTAGAGGTTTAGAGGTGAAATTTTTCGTGCCAACTTTCAATCCAATTTTTTTTAAATTCACGCAACAAATAGTCTTACAAGTTGTAGCAAATACGCTCTGTTTTTGCCTAAAATATTTGCTGATTCGCTTCGTTCGCTATACGGTACCCAAACTCTTCTCTTGAAATCAGTGATATTGATTGCCAACTTCCCACAAAAGCAGAGAAATATTGACTGATTCCAGTCATGAAAGCTGTCTGGCTATCCAAGTTGTCACGAATAGTTTTGTGTATTCATGTCTGCCTGCATATTATGCAGAAGATCATTGTGATGAGGATGATTTTTCCCTAATTCCTCATTATTCACTAAAACGTAGTGATCCACATTTTTACCATAATTCACTTTCACGGATCATACCTGAATATATGTATACGTTGAGTTAGATGACCATTCGCAGGTATAAAAAGCCGCACGAACTTGTAGAAGATTTCTGAGAGTTGACTCAGTCCTTTCAAAGTGTTCACAGAAACTTACACTCTGATTTTCGCTGAGATAAACCTTGGCAGATTCCTGAGCTATTGTTTTCCATAGCACTGTGTCGTACAATAGCTCCCAACTCAAACCTTCGATGAAGTGAATGTTTATTTATAAATTAAAACACTTTGTGTTACGCATATGATTTATTTTGTATGTAATTCATACATCCATACGCTTTTGCATCAATAAGCATGAACTAAACCTCTTGCCGATCGTAATTCATTCATAGTCCATGGCCATATGGTAAAAGAACCTTTTGTAAGGCAAAATTGCATACTCCACAATTCAATCCATTACAAAGTTTTGTACGTAATTCCTGGCTTCGAAGAGATCAAAAGTACCTGAACAAAATGCACTCTAATTTCCGCAATTCTCCATGTTATACGCGTTCCGTAGAATTTGGTTCACATTAGCATGCTACCAGGTACCGAGACCCAAACAGGTACTTTTGATAGGATAAATGCAAACATGTTAGACAAAACAAATGAAAGAACCAGGAAAAACAAATAAATTATTTATTACTCAAAATTATTTTTAAAATGGTACAAATTGTTCTTTCGTATATTGCTGATCTCAAGACAGGTGCTCACGCTTGGGAAACCTTTGAATGAGGAAAATAAGTCTGCCGCCACAGTGCCATTACCGTTCCACACAGAAAATTTCACAATCCACAAAGCACTTTTGTACAATATGAAATTTTTATGGGAATTAAAGTGGATAAAGTAATTTTGGTGAGCTCTCGGAATATATTTATTCCAAAAATAAATACGTTGTATATGCCAAATCCAGGCGCCACCTTTATGTTAAAAAATTCCCGTGTTGTTCTCCACTCCAAGAAATCTTTTCCTGGATAATAAAAGCAAGGCACCGCTCGCTCCACAATATATTTAACGTGGTAAGTATAGTTGAGTTCGTTTTTAAAAATCCGTTAATGTCCAACTTTATTTGCCTCGAATAATCTTTTCCTGACAAGCACCGATCGCTCCAAAATATTTTAACCTCGTTTTTTAATCCGTTTAATGTCCAATCCTACTTTATTTTACCCTCGAATGAATCTCTTCCTGGATAATAAAAAACTACTTAAATATTAAATCAGCTCACCCTGACTAACTAGCATCCTGATTGAACTTGAAGCTAGTATAAAACCAGCCACCAAAGAAGGTTTCAGCATCCAGTTTAAATCCAGATTTTAACCATCAACTTAACAACAACTCTCTACTCGTTCGTTTATCCAAACAACATCATCATCATCATGAGGCTCAGCCACAACTGCCTTATCGTCGTCCTCTTGTTCTTCTTGGAGGCCGCGTTGAGCTACAACAAGTGCGCCAGCGAATTTTGTATTATGAATGGAGCTAGTTGCAAAGACTTTGCCAAAACCCATCCCTTCGAGATCATCGTCGACCCAAATCCCTGTGACTACGAATCATCCGAAGGCACAATCTCTCCCGGAGCATACAGAGTTGTTTGTTGTGACTCTGAAGAAAGCAAACAGGAAAAAATGGAGATACTCACACTAAAAAGTAGGCTGAGAAATAAATATAATTAAAAACAAATCTTTTTTAAAAAAAACACTTATTCTCACTTTGCCCCAATTTTCAGATCAGGCTCGAGCCCTCGCTGGCGCAAGTCCCAATGAGTATCCTCATCAAGTACTCTTCAAAGTTGGAACAAGCTCTTGTGGCGGCACAGTCTACAACAAAGACTGGATCATCACTGCTGCCCACTGCGTCGAAGTGGATGGTGTCCGACACGTCCAAAACAACGGAGTCGTTCCAAGCACGGAAAACAGGCTTTTGTAATCGCCGGCCAGTCCCATATCGCTGGCCCGCCAGACTACAGCAAGTATTTTATTGACAAAGTCATCACCCACCCGAACTGGAACCAGTCTTACGTCGGAAATGGAAACGACATCGCCCTGCTCCATCTTTCCCGTCCACTCAAGATGGAACTGGGCAAGATTCAACCTCTCGATTGGCAGCTGACCAAACCCTGTTTACGGAGGCAGGGATTCCTTATCGGCTATGGAAATGTAAATGAAAAGATGGGTCTTGCAAGTGATGACTTGATGGAGTTCGTGGCACCCATTCACTCAACGCCAAAGCTGCCGGGCTTTCAACTCACCCTGAAAACGGAAGCGACAAAGGAACTGCGCCTACCAGAAATCACCTTTCAGTTGGTGGAGATGATTCTGGGGTTGTTGTTGGCCAAGGGGATTCTGGTGGACCTTTTATTTGCCCAGATGAGAATAACAAGCCAATTCTCTGCGGAATCGCTTCTTTTAAAACTTGCGAGCCATTTATGATGTGCAAGAGGCCCAGCTATTATTTGAGAGTGGCTCCATACCTTGATTTTATCAAGAAAGAGACCGGAAACGCTCGTCAGGAGGAAGAGTTCATTTTTGACAAGACCATGTTTCCTGACCGAATTCCAGAGCCGCAAGCTCCCAGTTTATCTCGTCAGGATTTCTGGCACAACGATCCTGCATGGGAACACTCGTCAACCACAGAATGGCGATTACTTCAGCAGAATGCATCAAGGCGAATGGAGGGGATGGAGCATTTTTGCCGCTAATATACCACTTTCAAACTGGCAAGGGACTTTCTGCTTTTGCTACCTTTACTGGGCTCAATGTTCAGAGGAATATATCTGCCAGTTTTTTCAAATATATGAAGCAAAACCTGAATAAGTTTGATGTGGCTGCAGTTTACCTTAAGGATCCGGTGGAGGCTGACTTTCCTCAGTTTGCTCCAGCAGGTTATGAACTTAAAGGAGAAGCGGATGAGTACTCCTTCAATCCACTCACGAATTCATTGGAAAGACGACACTTTGTTTCGCTCACGGAGTTTGACTGCAACAAGAGAATTGAGGGGGTGGACAACAGTGTCAAGTTTGATTTTAAGGAGCAGCTCTGCATGCGACAAGTTTATTCTGCGGAAGCCGTTTGTGAAAGGGATATTGGAGGACCATTGATGTGCGAAGGAGGAAAATTCATTTGTGGAATCAAGAGCTTCCAAGCCTGCAAGTATCCAGGAATGCCGGAAATTTTCGAGAGGACTGCTGGCAAGTCAAACAAGGATACCATTGATATGATGGTTAGAGAAACACCTAAATAAAATGGTTATAATTCTTGAAACTACAGAATATGCTCAAATTTTTCGTATTTCAAAAAGGAAAATTATTTTTGTAGCTGAATTGATTATATGTTGTTTTTAATAAATAAATGTCTTCTTCTAGTATTTGTTCGAAATTTTGTCACCTCATAAAAATTTACTTGCAAAGTACATCTAGTCAAATTACATAAATTCATGGAAGATTATCAGAGATGTTTGAGCTCATAATATTTGCTTTTCATTAACATAATCTGGACAGTTATGCGCCACGCTTGGTGAACTTCTAATTAAAGATAACTAGCTCATTCTCACCAGACCGTTGCGTGCCAATGATACCAAATATTTTTCCAACCTGTAAGAACTACAAACAAAACATGTTACTAGATAATTTATTATAAAACTTACTTGTTAACTTCTGGATATCTTATATCGGAATGAATGAGTACCTAAACAAACCACTTTTTTATGAATGAGCACAACTACCTAAATTTCCGCAATCTTCCAACTTCTACGCGAAGCGGTTTGCGAACAAAACTCCAGCTCAAGTTGTCAGTACCAAGTTTCTAGCTGGTACAACACGGAAAGGCCAGCAACAAAACGAGTGAATGCCTCATCTAATCCAATTAGATAATTACGCACAAGGAAGAGAACTTGGTTTTTAATTAGTATAGAACATTATAGTTTCATAAAAATAATCTAGACGATTGTGTAATGTAAAAAGAAGAGTTCTCACGCTACGCTTTAGTGAGCTGATGTGATGTAATAAAAACTGCTCGTTCTCATCAGCAGCCACAATCCACAATACCAAACATATCGTTCCACCTGAGAAAGCTCAAGCAAACCCATATATAACTTTTTAGCACGAGAAGACTACAAAATAATTATTATCCAACGCTTCGTTGACACCACGAAGATAAAACTCTCTTCCTGGATAATTAACACGGTAGAAACTACTCAAAACTGTCTTGTTTACGCATTCATTTTTGTACACAGTTTTGTATCTTCTTCCTGGAGAATATCTACCTAAATATCAACATCAACCATCATAGTTTTGTAGCAAATCTTCCTGGATTCCAAATGTATATAAAAACTCAGTTGGAACTGAACCGAGCATCCCATTCCAACCTTTTCTTTGAAGAAGGATTGACCAGCTAAGTTTTTACGATGAAGTTGTTGAAACCCCTCGCCCTCATAGTTGTCCTCTCCGTGGTGGACTCCGTATTGGGGCAATGTAATCCTCCAATGTGTATTCCTTCCGGCTACGGTTGCAAAGATATGACAAGCAAGCGTCACTTTGAGAAGGTCACTGACAACAGCAAGTGTGACTATGTAAATTCCAAAGGGGAAGTTCTCAAAAATAGAGGAAGTCACTCTGCTCTTTGCTGTACATCCGAAGAAGGCTACAATTCCTACATGCAGTTGGAAGAGCTCAAAAGTAAGTGATCAATATTTTTTCTTTAAAAAATTCCAAACACTTTTTGTTGTATTGTTTTAAAAAAATGCTAATTTATTTTCGAGACCAAGCTCGTGCCCTCTACGGCGCCAGCGACAATGAGTATCCTCACCAAGTCTGTTTTAAATCCGAGGGCACCTGCGGTGGCACCGTTTACAACAAAAACTGGATCATCACAGCCGCCCACTGCGTGGAAGTGGATGGGAAGCTCTTTGTTGAGGAAAATGGAGACATTCACGGCTCAAACCCACCTGAGAAGGCATACGTCATCGCAGGCCTTTCCCACATTCGAGGTGCACCTGAATCCAACAAATATTACATTGACAAAATCGTCCGTCATCCTTACTATAACCCGAACCAGATCGGGAACGGAAGTGACATCGCCATGCTCCACTTGTCCCGCTCCCTTCCTTTGGAAATGGGAAAGATTCAACCCATGAGGTTGGAGTCAACTGACTACACTCCCCGTTGGGGAGGCAAGGGTGTTGTGATCGGATTTGGAAACGTAAATCCTGCTTTAGGACTCGCCAGTGATGATTTGATGGAGGGAACTGGGCCAATTCACTCCAATGCTAAAGCAACTGGTCTCTCAATGGATCCTTTGAACAAAGGAGAGGGTTCCGGAGGAACTGCTCCGAAAAGGAGCCAACTTTCTATTGGAGGAGAAGACTCTGGGATTACTGTTGGCCAAGGGGATTCTGGTGGACCTTTCATCTGCCCTGATGAGAACAACAAGCCTATTCTCTGTGGAATCGCTTCTTTTAAAACTTGTGAACCTTTTAAAATCTGCAAAAGACCCAGTTTTTTCACCCGCGTCAAATCCCACTTGGAATTTATCAAGAAGGCGACTGGAAATGAGCCTCAGGAAACCAACCTTCTCTTTGATAAGCCCATGTTTCCCACCCAAATCCCAGAGGAAGAGGCACCTGGCTACCTCGTTAGAATTGGGGGCAACGAGAGATCCTGCACAGGAGCTCTCATCAGTTCCAGGTTGATTCTGACCTCAGCAGAATGCATTGTAGCCAACGGAGCTGGGTTTGCGCCACCCATTTATCATATTAAAAGTGGAACCGAGCTCAAGCTGTTTGCCCCTCTGAAAGGAAATCGATTTGAGAGGGATATTTCAGCAAACTTTTCAAATTATATGAAACAAAATCTGAACAAGTTTGATTTAGGAGCTATCTTCATCAATGAAGAATACCAAGGGGAAACTGCTCAACTTGCCCCAGAAGGGTATCAACTTAATGGAGACGCGGAGGAATATTCTTTCAATCCGTTGACAAATTTTGTGGAAAAGAGAACGTTTGTTCCGCTCACGGAGGAGGATTGCACGAGGAGAATTAAAGGAGTGGATTCAAAGGTCAAGGTTGATTCAAATGAGCAGCTCTGTATGCGACAGGTTTATTCTGCCGAAGCCGTTTGTGAGAGGGATATTGGAGGGCCGCTGATGTGTGAGGGAGGGAAATATCTCTGCGGTGTCAAGAGCTTCCAGGCCTGCAAGTATCCAGGAATGCCGGAAATTTTTGAGAGGACTGCTGGCAAGTTGAATAAGAGAACTACTGACATGTTTATTGGATCTACTCCCAAATTGAATGGTTAAAGTCAATCACAGCATTTCAAATTTAATCACTGAATGACATGATATATTTTTGTATTTTAATTGGCTTTCGAGATATAAATAAATATGAACATAATTCGGAATATTATGATCAGTATTTCTTCTAATTGGGGCAGTGTGAGATTTTGAGCAGTTGAAGAATTAATACATAAAAACTGCTGTAGTAAGTTGCGCATTTGCTTTTAAATGGATTTATTATCATATTTTTCACGCGTAAAAATAAAAGCTATGTTCCAGATTGTAAGAATTACATCAACCGTCAATCAGAATGCACAAGAATTTTTGAAGCTCATAAAATCTGTTTTCGTAGCATTCATCATGAAAAAGACGGACAGAGAAACAATGGATTCACATAAAGTTTCTTTCCAAACGTTTTATTTACTCATCACTAATTAAAAAACAAGGCAATTAATTCTTTTACATTTATTTGAATTTGTTAACATACTTTTCCACCTCTTTCCTCAACTCCTCATCCGTAAAATCATTGAACAGCTCCGGAAACGCGGAAAAGCTGCACCCATGAAAACTCTTTGAGCCACACAAATACTTGCCTCCTTCACACATCAGCGGTCCTCCAATATCCCTCTCACACTCTTTCCTTGCCGAGTAAACCTGTCTCATACAAGTTTGGTCTGTTCCCAACTTAAATTTCTTGTCCACAGTAGTCAGCTTCCTGGCACAGTCCTCTTCATCCATCTGGACGAAAGTTCTTTTCTCCACGGAATTAACTTTTTCATTAAACGCGTACTCCACCACTTCTCCCTTTATTTGATACCCTTTTGGAGGGAGTTTCGCGTATTCCACTACTTCCATCCGCTCTTTTAAGATGATAAAAGCAACATCATTGCGATTCACGTGCCGCTTCAAATATTGCGTGATATTTGGGCTGACATCCCTTTCAAACTTGTCCAGCACGGCGGCCGACCCTGGAAGCAGTTGGGTTCCAGTTTGGTGATGAATTATCATCGCATTTCCCAGCCCGTTTATGCCCCCACTCGTCTCAAAACATTCTCCGGTGATTGCCACCAACTTTGGAGTGAGAAGAATTCCAGCACAGGACTGCTTCAGGAGGGCAACCCTCAAAAGAAAGGCGGGGGCATCAGAATCAGCCACCTTTTCGGGAAACATTGGCACATCAAAGAGGAGATTACTCTCTTGGGATTCTCCACCAGTATTATTTTTAATCCAGGATAAAAATGGAGCAACTCGAACATAATAACTTGGACGTCTGCACATTTTGTAGGGTTCACAAGTTTTGAATGAAGCAATACCGCATAGAATAGGTCTGTTGTTATCATCAGCGCAGATGAAAGGGCCACCGGAATCCCCTTGGCCAACAACAACTCCAGAATCTTCTCCACCTATGGCGAGATGCTGAGGAAGAGGGACAGTACCTCCGCGACCTCCGGAACCTTCAGGATCTTGGGAAATTCGAGCTGCCTTTGCGTTGGAGTGGATGGGAGCCTCAGTTTCCATAAGGTCGTCAGAGCCAGGTCCCAATTTTTCGTGGACGTTTCCATACCCAATGGCGACTCCAGTTCCGCCATAATTTGGAACGTAGTCGCTGGGCTCCAGTGGCATGGGCTGGATTTTCCCCTTTTCAAGCTTGAGTGGACGAGACAAGTGGAGGAGGGCGATGTCATTCCCTTTTCCGATCTCCTTAGGCTTATAGTCTTCGTGTATGATGATTTTATCAATGTAATATTTATCGTCTTCGGTAGCATTTGTGACGTGGGACTGGCCAGCGATGACGTACGCCTGCTTTTTCACTCCGCGGCTGTTCACAAAGTTGCCGTCCTTCTCAGCAAAGACGTTAACATCGTAACGAACACAGTGGGCGGCGGTGATGATCCAGTTTTTGTTGTAGATGGTGCCTCCACACATGCCTTTGGACATGAAACGGATTTGGTGGGGGTACTCGTTAGGCTCCGCTCCGGAAATGGTTCTGGCAAGATCTAAAAACATATTCAATGATTTTTTTAAAACTATTCGAAAAACAATTTAAAAAATAAAATAATTCCCTTACTTCCAATAGCCTTCTTGGCCAAAAAGGTATCAACATCTTGTTGGGTTGAGCAACAGACACCCTTGTAGTCCCCACCCATTTTAATGTCGCCTTGCTTGAAAGTGCAAGGTTTTTTCTTCGTCACTCCTTCAAAATTCAGCTTCCCCTTGTAGAGCATGGTGCAGGTGTTCCCCTTTGGAATACACATTTCCAAGTTGCAGTTTCCAAGCGTGGAGCCAATGAAACCTACAAACACCAAGAGGGCGAAGTAATGGCACAACTTCATATTGATGATGATTATGATGATTGCAGAAGCGTTGGTAAAATTCTTCTCAGCTCGAGCCAACTGTCCAGATTCAGCGATGAGGTTGAACTGGAGATGAACACGATGATTCTGAACAAAAGCAGCTCATTTTGTAAGTTAGTCGAGGAAGAACACAGATAATTTAGTCTTTATTATTGCCCAATTACGCACTCAACCAACTAAAAACGAGTGGAGTGGAAATAAATAGGAGCTAATTTTTATATTAGGATTTTAGCTAATTGCGAATTACCATTTGGCTAGGAAGAGGTAGCAAACTCAAAATGTTTTCTGGAATGCGATTAAAAAACAGGTTTATCATCATTTCATCTTCTCATGACTGACTCTCGATTCAGATTTATCCAGATTTTAAATAAATATGTACATACATGAATTCTGTTATGCAACGATGCGCATTGCATGTGTTTTTCTTATCTGAAATCTTGGCAATACTGAAAACCAAGGAGCTGGAACGGCGAAATAAAAAGATACTATGGGTTTACCTCTCTATTACCGTAATTTATCATAATACCATATTTGTGCATAATTATTTCGCTTTAGGATTTGACATGAAAAGGATTGTGAAATCACTTGCAGGTAGGTCTAAAGTATTAATTAACTGAATCCATTTACTGCATATAAGAAGAGCATCATAAAAGTGTACAATTCTAAATCATTATAAAACGTACATGCACCAATCTAATACTAGAATATCTCCTTTCTAAACTCTGTAGTTAACACAAACGTCTCTGTTCTTTCCTCTGGATTTTGCACCGGGAGGGACTTCAGCAGCTCCTCCAAACTGTACCGCCTCCTCTGCTCCTCTTCTGAGCCCCACAATGCCCACACTACAAATTAGAGAGTTAAATTAGAAGGATAACAATTATTCAATTAACTTGACTTATATACTTTCAAAATTTCATACTTTTTGCAATTCTCGCGTCACATTCATTCCTTGCTGGACAAGGAGAATTTAGCGAATGCTCCTTTGCCTTCCTCTTCGAGCCGAAGCGTTTTCCACAATAGTAGGCACAGAGGTGAATCCCCCTTTTCTTCGCTTTGCCCCTAAAATTAAAATGTTAGTTAATCACTAATCAAAAGTATTGGATTGGAAGGACCAAGATTTACCAAAAAGTGAGTTATTGAAAAAACACTTACTCCTCAAAGCCCTGGGGTTTATCACGGGGTTCATAAATAACTGGAGGAGCCATTTGAAATTAACACTTGACTTTTAATCAACTTCTAACAACAGTTGAATTTTTATTTAGCTTCTTCTTCTTCTTTCAACAAATATCTGGACGAAAATGCACAAAGAAAACAAATGCATTTACAGGTGTTCGTTTATGCACCTTTACTTGATTTCCCGCTCCAAATGATTTAAGTTCTTACATTGCCCCAATTGGATTTCATCCCAAACCAAGCATAAGATTGGTTTCAAACGTTCAAACAAAAAAAACCTTATGAATTGAATTGGTTTGAATTTGACTAGTAACAACATTCATTTATTTCAATCATCAAGAAAACTTCAGTTACAATGGTAATAGTTAGTAATTAATTGATATTTAATCAAAACACCACATCAACATAATTAATATTGCTTGTTTGGATCATCATTTTCTTTATTTTCATTCCAATCCTCCTTCTCAGTTACGGACTCCTTCATTTTCGAAAACATCTGCTGGAGCTCTTTCCCCCTCTTCATTTGACGATCCACATCTACCGTCAATGACTAAAAGTGAAGATAAACCAAAGTCAAAAAATGCTCACCAATAGAATAATTTTAATTTCTTATCTTCTAACCTGAAGTCGATGAGCGATTGCTGCGTCCTCCTTCACTTTCAAGAACTCAAAAACATCCTTTTGCATCTTCACCTTATCAATCTCCTCCCCCAACTCGTTGAGCTGCCCCACCAACGCGTGAGCCCGTCGCTGATAGCCAGTAGTGAGGGTTTTGACCTTCTTCTCCAGTTTCCCAGCTCGCTTCGCCTCTTTCATCATGTTGCCTCGGTTGGTTTCCAACTCCTTTTCTAAACTCTCAATCCTCTCCTTCTTGGAGGCGAGGGAGACCCTCGTGAACTTGTTTTGAGTTGGGAGGAACAACATCTGGCTCAAACACTCGTCCCAAACTTTCTCATACATTTGAAACGAAAGCTCGTGTCCCATTCCCTTCTTCACCACCTCCATTTCTACCTCCAGTAGCTGCTTCGCTTGAGCCATCTCCTCTTCCGAAAACTCCTGATAAGGATGTTCCTCCAAATAATCCAGATGTTGAGCCTGGTTGAACACAGAGCTCATCCCAGTTTTCCCTTTTGTAACCACCTGGTTTTCAGCAGGAGCGACGAGAGCGTCGTGGTGAAGCATTATAACTATTTCCTCCTTAATTAACTTCTCAGCTTGTTGAAGCTCATCTTTTCCAGGGTAGCGGAGCACTCCCTCATTCACATCTTTGGGACGAGGTAGATTCCGCTGAACGGCTTGTGAAAGTTTCTTAAATTCCTCCAACCTGCTCCTATTCTTTTCAGCCAAGGTCTGCTGGTCCAGATCATCCTGGTCTGCAACTCGATCTTGAGCTCCTCCTGATTTCTCTCCAGCTTCAGTTTCCATTAATTCAGCTTCCGGGATGAAGATTTCGTAGTCATTCTTCGGAGTTGGGAGGCTATGCAGCTGCTCCTTCAGCTTGGAAGAAGCGACGAGTCCACCGTCTTCAATATTAATGCTTAACTTGTCCCGGACGGGAGTGGAAGCAACTCCTTCCGCCTTTCCTGGCGTGTCACAAAAAGGACTTTGTCCAGGAGTCCTGATGAATGGACTAGCCAACACCGTATTCACAGTCCGAATCGTTTCCCCCAACTTCTTCGGGGTCATCCCACTAAAATCCACCTCTCCCAGTTCCGCATTAACCCCTCCTTTCAACGGTGTATCCAGGTTCTCCAGTGCCATTACATTTTGAGCTTCCTGCATTATTCTGTCTGTTGTTGAAGACGGGGTTCTTGGTGTTCTGAGCAAGGATCCACCTCCCGTAACTGCATAGTCATTCAAGAGGGTTCGAGAAGCTTGAGTTCCGCTCTCAAACGCCCCATCCTTCGCGGCTTCCACCGCCTTCCCAACTTTCACAAGGTGTTCCAGTTCCCCCTCCGAAATCTGGGGAGAGGGCAGCACCAACTTTGATCTTTTTCTTTGCGGCTGCTCATCCATCATGAGTGAAAGTGGCATCTCATTCTCCTTCCATTTATTCAGTTTCGCCTTATCCTTGGCCCTCTCATGGGACTCTTTTTCCTTCCTCATTTGAAACTCCATCTGCTCCTGTCGTAGTTGCTTGAAGGCAGGATCCTTCACCGCAAAAGTTTCCCCCGAAGTGTCATAAAACCCGGCTGCTGGAACCTTCTCAAAAGGAATCTCCCGGTTGTAGTCAAGAGTCCTCCGATTAGGTCGCTTCATCCTCACATCAATCCCGGCCATACGAAGCTCCCTCCGTTTTTGGAGTGAGGCTAACCTTCTCGCCTCCTCCAGTTGCTTTTCCCTCGCCTTCCTCTTCGCCTTTTTACCCTGAGTATTGGCAAGTCTGGCCCTCGCCTCAGAAAGCATTTCCAGCTCATCTTCATCCATATCCTTGGGATCAGGACGGGCGGGTTTGGTCTCGGGATTCGGGTCGATTTCCCCCGCCTGGAATTTCCGAGCTGCGCTCCCCTTTCCAGTGATCACCTCCCCCGACTCTTCATCTCCCTCCTCCTTCTTCTGCGCCAAGTCCAGCAAATTCTCATAGCGCTCCAGACACTGGGCAGCGGTGCGTCCAATTATGGGAGCGATAGTCCTCCACTGAGTTGGCATGAGCTTTGCCAAATGAAGCAACTTCTCATCCTCCTCCCGACTCCACTCCGTTTTCTTGATGGACGGATCCAGCCACTCAAACCACCGGGCTTTGCACTGTTTTGCGGATTTCCGGTGGAGAAGGGAAGCGATTCGTGACCACTGGTTTTTGCCATATTTCATCACAGCCGCCTTCAATATCTCATCCTGAAAAAAACAATCAAAAAATCAATCACACCTTTTAACGATAGTCAATAGTACACGAATTTAAACACAAAATGTTCGTCTGATAGTTACCTCCGTGTTCCTCCAAATACCCCCTTTAATCATAACCCTCGGCATTTTGTTAAGCAACTTGAATACCCACTTCCAACAATTATCTTAATTCAAAATCAACTGATCAATCTCAATCCAATTTCTAACTCCAACTTGCCGATCACTTACTACTGTCGATATTTCGTCCATTCGAATATCCCTCGTACTAAATAATTGTTTTGGGGCAACAGGAAACAAATCGGCTTTCAAGCTTTATTGAAAAACTGGAAAGGAAGCTTTTTGTAAAGTACATTCCCCGTTCACGTGAAATCGACACTTTTTAACCGAAATTCGTTGTTTTTTCGATTGTTTTTGTCGTCGATCCTGTCTTTGTCTCTAGATGTTTGATGATCATGATATGAAAATGCTTTCATGCTTCTTTCTCCATCTTCATCCACCTGGACCGGCTGGACCATCAATTGCTGAGCTGAGGAGGGTCACTCCAACTTCCACTTGAGCTTATCTTTGGAGAGTCAGCAGTGAGCATACCTTCAATATTTTACGTCCGTGGCAATTGTTCCTTTTATCCATGCAACAGACAGGTGAAAGTAGTAAAGAGTAGGATTAATTTTAGACTTTCTCTCATACTTGTTCTTCCCTTTTAATTTCTCCAGTTCTGCAGCTAACATTTAATCAAGTAGTTTGATAAGATCAGAATGGGGACAGTCCTCAATTACAACATTATTGTAGCCAGTGTTCGGAATTTGCCGGCAATATTGTTATTTTGCCACTGACTGGTAATAAATGACAATATTTATTGGCAATAATGACTGGTACTGTTTGACAATATTTCCCCATATAAAATACACAAATCTGTGACACAGTAGCCTACAGTGTAGGGAAAATATAGTTGCCTAAATATTGGCCATATTTAGGAATTGTCTGGATTTAAAGCTTTTAAATGATCACCGTTTGAGTTAAAATTAGTTTCTTGTACTATGGGGCATTAAAAATATTTATACTGCTCTATTTAATTAAAAATTAAAACATTCAAGTAATAATTGACACTTATTGTCAATATTGCCGACAATAATTCCTTATTTTGTCAGCCAAATGCCAGTAATGCCGGCCATTGCAGTCATTTGGCGGACAAAATTGAAACTGAATTGCTCTTCTTCTCTGAAGCTGAATAACAAGCTGAATAACTCTTCTTATAAAACCTATTTCTCGTATTATTTGCTAACGAGATTTTCTAGTAGCATAGGGCTGAGCATTAAATTTATTGGAGCACGAAACGGGTTAGAAATGTGAATAGAAGTTATTAAAAATGAAAACCATTTGTTTTAAGTCGATGCAATTAACTTACACGTATTGTTAAGTGATCCGTGAATGCCACTTGGTAAACTAAATGAACTTATGTGATTCCATTTGCCAGAAAATATCAGTGTTGTAAAGGAGTATAATTATAAATTTGCACTAATTTTCGACGTTTTTTTTAAGTGGTGAAGCCACTTTATAAGAACCACTTTGTCTGTATACTTTTACGTTCCACGTACGTAATTTAAGTACATTTTCCCATGTGTCGTAGCAAAATCTAACAATTACCCCATTACAAACCGCGCGTCTTAAATACACCATTACCGATTGTGGAAAACCACAAGTAGGGCGAAATGGAAAAGGATACGAAATTTACGAAATAATTGAGGAGGACACCCGATAGTTAGGTTTAATTAGAGATTGTTAAAGAGGATTAGCGATGCGTGAGAAAGATTACAGTTAGACAAAGTAGAGAGTAAATCATGTATCATGTACATGATTACATGACATGAATATTCCTTTTACTACATGAATTTCATGTACATGACACATGATCGCACATGATACATGAAATGACATGCAAAAAGTCTACATGAAATGACATGATTTACTCTCCAAGACAAAGAGGTTATATCAATAACTGAGGAGGATCAGAGATAATTGATGAGGTTAAGAAATAGTAGTGCAACAATTAAATTGGGAACTGACGGCGGATACTTAACCCTCTTTCTACTTTACTCTGATTATATTTTTTGCTGTTGAAAATACGTATCTTTTTCTTGTTTTAATAACAGCAACTTTCTGTGGCCATCTTTTCCCGTCTATCACTATTGAACAAGCGAGTTTTGTAAAATTGACAGATTTTCTCACGGATATATATGAGTTCAAGCATACAGTTGCCAAATATAGTTGTAAGCTTTACATCGCTAATACCATCATACAATCTGTTGCGGTGCCACTTCTTTCCATCGTGCTTGCCGGGTTTCGAGTACAAGATAAGTACCATTTACTAATCCAAATCATTATTTACAAATTGCAATTAATTACATAAAGTGGTATAAATTCTTAAGAAAAGTTTATCGCATTTGAGCAGAACAACTCACTCTAGCTGCTGAACACGAAATGTATTGTAGAACAACTTTATACTCTTTATCCTGAACTAATATATTACGATGTATATTTTTGAGTTTCTAAAAATTTTCTCAGTTTGTCCACTTGTTCAATTCATCCTGAATACCGAGAGATTCTCGTTGGATTTGGGACTCTGAGGAATTTTCAAGCCTCCTTCAACCATCAACGACAAGACCAAGTGATTGCTCGTTTTGACCATAAGCGAAGCATTAAAAATATAGATTTCGTCGTGTCTTAAAACAAACACTTGCCAAACTCCAGTCGGATTTGTTCTTTCATTTCACCCACAAATATTCGAGAATCCTCTGCACACACTCAGAATTTTATATTCCAAATCCCCGAGCATTATTCAATTATTTATTCATATTTCCGATATTTCGGGATATACTCCACATTCGTCAACGTTGTAACTTTAGAAAAGGGTAGAAGGGAATTAATCACCTTTGAAGGTTTAACAGGAACCCTTTGTGGCGAGCCAACAATAAGGTTGCCATCAATTTTGTCAGTAGTAACCAGGGACAGTTTATTCATAAGAAGGGAGTTGAGTAGTTGCGACGCAAGCAATTTGGCATATGATGGAAGTGTCCTACCAAAAGATTATTTATTTCGAGTTCACAGTAACGCCATTTCGAATACTTCAGAATTAACAAAACTGTGGAAATGAGCTCCATTTGAATCTTAACGGGTACAACGTCGAAGTTTACATTGGGTCGAAACAAGAACGTCTATTATCAAATGGATTGATGGAAACTTGTAAAACTAAGCGGCGTATTTATATTCGACACATAATTCCCAACCCTCATCATTTGCCTTCATTTACTACTAAAAACTCATTCAACTATTCGATTGATATACCGACAATTAAGGTAGTAGCGTTAAACTGCCCGTCATTTTGAATGGGATAGCACAAAATGAGGAAGTAGGCAAGGGTATGCAACTGATCGAATACATCCAAAATTTGAGACATTTTATTTAGGCTCGTTTACAAAATCTTATACATATTCATACTACAAAAAACGACAGGGATTTGGAAAAAACATTTTAGTCTTCTTGAATCCCTTAGACAGACTGACTTGGGGTTTATTCATATTTGCGTGTTTGGCACATACCATCTTAATATATCTATATATAAATGCTCTAGAAGGGGACAACACAATGTCTTTAGCATTTACCTGTTTCATCATTTTCACCGTCACAATCGAGCAATCAGATATAATTCGTAGAAAGAATATGACCACAACAACATTATTGTATGGTACATCATGGTTGTTTGGGACATTTCTTATTTTCCAATTTTATGGTGGAAGCTTGACCTCCCTAATGACATCAGAAACAGCGCCAACAAATTTACCAGATTCACTGATGGAATTTCAAACGCAGTCCAAATTTATTTGTCTGGCTGACTCCGCTGACGCAGAAAAAAATGATGCATACACAGAGACTAAGATTGGTCGTTTTTGGAACTATTCCTTTACAAGAAATTATGTTGAAATGCTAAGCAAAATTTACCAATGCCACGAAAATCAACTCCATTCGTTGCCTGAACGGTTATTTGCGATTGGAGAAATTTTGACACCTGAAGGCTCGTTTAAAAATACCTGAAGAATTTGTGCTAGTTGGCAGACCTGATCTTCTGCGTTTTATTGGACGCAAGCATGGATTTTCACATATATTCAGATTTCAATCTCAAACTCATCTGCCATTGAACTGGCGTTATGTGATGAGAGTTTCCAAAGATTTTTTCTTTAAAATGATTACACCAATTGTAAGGCAACTAGATGCATCTGGACTATATACACTTTTGGAAAAGTTTCATGAACGTGCGGAGCGATTAAAACATTTGCAAGATGCTTCAAGGGCCTGGAACACTAATGAAAATAGGGTGCCCACACATACAATGGCGTCACCATTCGAAGGTAAAAACACGAGTGTTAGAAGTTCCCCTTCCTGAGCCTGTTAGTATGGAATCTCTGAGTGCTTTGTATTGCCTTCTGTTCCTGACAATATATTTGGCTCTCATACGTTTTATCTTAGAGGTTGTCAGTCATTCTAACAGTTTTATGAAGGACTGTTTGTATGGGAAATTAGATTAAAATATTTATCCACTGGAGTATATGCAAGTAGAAACGCCTTCAAATATGCAAGTGTTTGAGTTTAAGCCTGTATCCAATTGATATAATTATTTTTAAAATGTAAATGGACTTAAAGTATCACTTTAATATATTCTTGCTTTCAACAGACTTCTGCTATGTTCATCAGGTGACAGGAGCAATCAATTAAAATAGGAAGCAATTTTTTATACAAAATCATTAATAAAATCAACAATTAAAATTAAATTGTAGTAAATCCGAGCTAAACAATAATACCGGTTCTAAAACTTTAACTTACTGAATTCAATCAGTTTCAATTATTGGTCACATAATTTCTGTTAAATGATTTAAGAATTCGAATTGATTTAAAATTTTCATTTTGACACTATCAAGGAACCCAAGAGGAATCTACACATCAGGCAATAAAAGTAATCGGGACAAACTTTGTTTTTTGTTCCACTGATAATACCTGCGCTTATCTTGGCTCGGACTAGGTTTGCGCAATACACCAATAGAAAGACGATACTCTTGGTTATCATGTACCACTTTTTTGTTTTACCTTCAAATCGCCTCGCTGGTTTGTAAATTATTTGAACAAACTCTTAAAGTGAAAATCGCTGCAAAAAGTATCGGAACAAAAACAATTTTTGGGCTTTCTGCTGTCATTCTTTTAAAAAAACTACAATTTTACGGGTTGATGTGAGGTACGGTACTATCAATAGGGAATTTGGCAGCAATATTAGCATGAATTTTGGGAGTTTAAGCTTAGTTTACAGGATGGGGAAGGCTTTACAAACGCAGCTGACATTCAGGTCAGAGACCTAATCATAACGCGACTGGGAAAAAAAAGAAAATGGACCGAAGATCGTATCGTTCACTTGCAAAAAACGTAAAACCGTGGCCAAAATCTACTGGTATTGACATAATCCAACGCTATGCTGAAGCAGGAACGATCCAGGAGGCCAAAGAATCCTGGTCCGTAAGCGCAATGCGAGGGGCGAACGAAGAAAGCCGTTTTAAATGATTCGAAAAGTGAAAGCAGACCCGTTTCTAAGTGCTCCAAAGCGTAAAATTGGGATGAAGAAAGAGTATGGAAAAGATATAACCACACATTCCCTTCGGAATTATATTCGTAGAGAAGTACTGGACGGTAGAATGGTAGGAAAAAACCAATAATTTCTAAACGAAACCACCGTTCCTCGATTGGAGCGCTTTTCGAGCCTTTCTCCATGCTGTGCGTGCTCCATCGGACATAAAAAGGTTGTTTTTGGTGTCGTCGCTGCATAATGTGGAGTTCCACAGCGACATTGACTTTTCAAATGCGTTCAGCAAACTCCAATCGCCGACGGTGGTTTCGTTTCGAAATGATTGGTTTCTTTTGCGTAACATTCTAAAGACCGTCCCAGTACTTCCCTACGAATATAATTCCAACGGGTTTGTTGTGGTTATATCCCTTTCGGCATCACTCTTTCGTCATCGCCAATTTTTAAAGCTTTGGAGCCTTAGAACGGGTCCTGCTTTCACTTTCCCGAATCTATTTAACTGCGCTTTCTGCTTTCGCGACGAGCACGAATGGCTTCCAAGCCAGATATCTGTTGGCCTCCTGATCATTTCTGTTTTCAGAAAGCGTTGGATTATGTCACATACAGTAGATTTTGGCACGTATTTTAGCTTTTTAGCAGTAACGATAGCGTCAATTTGGTCAATTCCATTTTGTTTCCCGAAGTCGTTATGATTAGGTCTCTGAATCCTGGAATGTTCCTGTGGCGTTTAGTAAAGCGCTCGCCCATCCTGTAAACGAAGCTTTAGAACTCCCAAATTCAATGTAATATTGGTGGCCAAAGTCTTCCTATTGATAGTATGGGGGGGGGACGTAACGCTCCTTACTCAACGCCGAAATTGTTTTTTTTTTAAAAGGAATACAGCAGAAGCGCCAAAAATTTTTTTTTGGTCCGATTAACTTTTTTTGCAAGCGATTTTTCACTTTAAGAGTTTGTTTTCAAATAATTTTAGCGAACCAGGCGAAGGGTTTGAGGTAAAAAAAGTGTAGCATGATACGGCAGGTATGGGTCATCCTAATTGGTGTATTGAACCTAGTTATCCAAAGCCAAGTAAGCGCGGATATTATCAGTGAACTAAAAAACAAAATTTGTCCGATTTCTTTTTTTGTCTGAGTGTAGGTTGTCCCAATCAGCTATGGCGGAAAATATTGTGAGCGTTAGCAAACTACCCATAACTTAACTTGTATAATAACTTGTGTAGACAACGGTTTGGTTAAAAATCAGAAGATAATTTATTGAATAAAAAATGATTAATTAAATCTAATGAAAGAATTATCCGTACCAAAATCAGTGCCAGACAATCTACAAGAACGCACATTCTCTACAGAATGACTTGACTCGGAAGACTAATAACAGAGGTAAGGGCATTTACTTCTACATAAAAAAAGAATTAGAAGCATGGACATATCCCCACTAAAATTGGTAAATTGTTTCAGCAATCGATGGAGGTTATAGTTATAAAGTACTTCCCTTCGCATTGAAACTTGTGTCGAGCCAGACAAGCATCCGGCTCCCGATATTCAAAGGGACTCTCTGGAAAGGGATTCATGGAAAGATTTGGTAATCCTGGCGCAACTCATTAGCTTCTAACTTGCCATTTAAAATCATAAACGGATACCAACTGTTATTGATAAGCAATTGAATATCATAACCGTTAAGCTTATTCGTAGTCAACACCTCACGACTGATGTGTAAAGATAAGATAACCTCCCATATGTACCATTGTTTGTGCCTTGGGTAGATGATCTACCGTAGATCTCCCGAGATCATCTCCTTCCGGCTCCGGCAGCTTTGGCCTTCGGTAAAGCAGCCGCCGCCCTAAAGGATCAGCCTAATGCGGGGATAGTACATCGACAAAATCTTCCTTTCGTGCAGGTGCATTTATACTGTGCAAAAGTGAAGGGGAAGCTGTTTGCTGAGTACAACAGCAAAATTATTCCTGTCTACAAAAGCGATTTCGTCACTGCTTCACCCACCCGCTTCCAACACAACAAATACGGATTTGGGAAGAAAATGTTGACCAACGAAACGGGTAAGCTCGTAACGTTGTATTTTGTCGGTCACCTTGTACAATAAATATGATATATAATATGTAAGAATCCGTGTTAAATGTTAGATCGACAAAATTTTAAATTGCTTTCTGATTCGATATTGAAAAGTGAAAATATTTTCACTTGTCACCGTTCCTTTTTGTCACCACAAATATTTACTGTAAAACTAAGCTATTCATAATTTATGATTTGTAACATTGCATTCCCAAGACACAACCTTTATAGTTTATATTAGCCTGTAACAATATTTTGTTGATTAAATTAAATTCTGATGTAATTGACTTTATGTTGACTAAACCTTTTACTTAACAAATCAAAATACTACATACTACATATAATGTTGTGCTACATTGACTGCTATTCCGGATATTGTCGCATATATTGCAAATAAACTGCAAAGGAAAATGAAACTACAAACGTCGTGTCTAAATCAGGAGAAAATCAGTAAACACTGTTTAAATCGTGTATAATACAATATTTATGGTATTAAGATACTTTTATGTTATCAGCACGCATTTATTAACTTCATACTTTTTAAAACTATTACAATTACCTCAACTTATTTAAATTATTAAATCAGCGATTTAATGAAGTTAATTTTCACAGTAGCCGTCTCACTCTTTCGCGTCATTACAAGTGAATTTCCATTATCAACAAAAACAAATTCCACCTCGTACGCATCCCCTACCGTGTATCCACTTGCATCCCGCAAGATCTCCTTACCATGGATTTTATTCCAGAAACAACATAAAGTGCCTATAGCACATGCAAAAGAAATCCATCTTCATTTCTCAAAATTTTTTCATTTAATTTTGAGAAATATTTTTATAAAAAATAGTACCTTTGTAGTTTTTCCAAATGCAAAATATTCGAATGGTTCCCCAGTATTGAACTGCAGACCATCATTAGGAATGCCAATAACTTGAATAAGATAATGTGGATGAGTGTTTTTGACCTTTATAAAAGACATGGGTTTAAATGTATCCACTAATGCATCTTTGTATACACTTTTGAGTCCTATATACAAATGGAAATTGATTGATAATCGAATACTGAAAAAATAACAATAGTTGATTTCTTAAATGCATACCTATATCTTCTGCATGTTCTTTTAGTTCTTCTACGACTTCATTTCCGTAAAGACCAACAATGTATGTTGCCGCTTTTGGAATTAGTTTGTTGGTGCCGTTGGCTAAAACCAAAATTAAAAATTTAGAGCAAATGTAATATTGCTAAAGCATCTTTAAGTTAAGATAATTTACACTTTACCTGTGATACCAAGCCTTGAAAACTTCAACACCAAACTAACATCCTTGCTTTTACGTGTCATCACTAGCTCATCCCCTAAGGTTATTTCTACCTCAAATTTTCCTCCAGTTTCAAGTGTTTCATTACCAATAATCGTATTTCCGGACACTGTGTAAACTGCCTGCAAAACGAATGAATGAAAACAAAGATTTCATACATATCTATA